>CAKAOI010050001.1:0-110572 GCA_916701655.1 Sebastiscus albofasciatus
TTACACTTACACCTATATATAACACTTACACCTGCTTTATAATACAAAAGACATAAAAATCTAACTTTACAATATGGGACCTTTAATTTTTGTTGCCAGGGGCGCTTTAATATTACTCTGGGCACCGGGGCTATTGGCATTTTGGAGGCCCTCCCCTCCCTTCATAACATACCACGTATAGCAATGTGGGACAAAGAGTATGTTTGTGTGGGACACGTTACCAAGGCTGAGAGGTAGTCTACAGTTATAGTCTACTAGACCCTGGGTTCCCAGCTCCAGACCTCCAAACACCCTTCCTGCCCATTTTCCACTTCTCACACACCTGAACCAGCTGATGCTCAGCCCTGATCCAACAGTAGGAGCTGCTGAGTTGTATCAGATGCATCTGGTGTGTTCAAAACATGGCCTAGCTACTACTGTTGTGTTATTGATTTATTTAAGCCCGTGCATTAAGGCGCCATTGATTGTTGCACCCGCTGTGGTGTCCAAAGCTCTTTTTTTCCTTATTGTTTATTGTTTTGTTTCATTGTCTGAGTTTTGTCTCTTTTATGGTTAATTCTCATGAGGCTACATTGAAGAAGGCGGTTGTTGTACAACTGATAATCAATTGTGTGCACAGGCTGCAAAGTAGACTATTGGAAATGAATATATCGTTGGTTTGGACATAGGGGCTCTGTGGGTGATCTATACATTGATAGGTTAATGCAGTTACATTCTGTACTTTAACAGGTTTATCATATAACATCTCCATCATCTATTTTCTTTATTCTACCCTCCCTCCACCCCAATTTTCCCTTTTAAAAATGTATCAACAACAACATACAGTATATTTACTCAGAGTAGGCTACATTTTAACTGACCTACTTTTAGTGAAAACCATGTATCTGTCTAAGTGATTTTGTATTAAGTATTCCTTTGTGGGTCGAAAAAATTGTCCTACTTCTTAAACCAAATAAACTATTTAAAAAGCGTCTTGATGAGCTGGAAAATGCATCGTCACAAAACTGAAAACAGGGCTGTTTTTCTGAGCTCATGAAAAGTTGACTTTTCTGAGCTACATGGTTCTCACAGGACAGCTACGCTACAAACACATGATGATGTAATAGAATATGATGCATTGCTGTAGATTAAACTACCCAACTGTATACATTAATGCAGCAGTAATATTTATCCAAAAACATCATATATGATAGTAAAACACTGACAGGAATTATGCAGTACTTTTACTTGTAGTGGGATAGTTTCACTTTACTTCTTCCACCATAGCTGCACAGTAAATATGAAGCTACAGCCAACAGTCTTAGCTTAGCAGAAAGACTGGAAACAGGGAGAATAGTCCGGCACATAATTCCCTCTGTAAAATTGCAACTTGTCATTTTTCCACTCTGTTTTTGTACGTATTAAACACACGAGATGCGACATCTTCATTAGTGATATTTACGCAAGTGTCACTAGGTGAATTTTGTGACCTTTGGACGGAGCCAGGCTCGCTGTTTCCCCCTGAATCCAGTGTTTATGCTAAACTAATCTAACTGCAGGCTGTAGCTCCATATTTACCGTACAGATATGACGCTGACAAGTGTGCTCCCCAAAACTATTCCCTTAAAGGTTTAATATATTATTTGTGAAACTAACTGTATGTGAGTGTGAGGGCTGCATCACCAAACGCAACACAGATTGAAAAAGCTCAGCATCCCTTCGCGAGGTGTCATTAAATTCTCGGGATATTTTTAAGCCAGCTGGAAGGAGCGTGGCGAAATCTCTATTCACATTTGCTTTCCACCCACCACCCACAGCTCGGAGAGCGTATGTTCCCACACGCTCTCAGACACAACAAAGCATCTGGGGAAAAAGCTCCCGCCAAAGGGCAAAGATGCGAGCACGCATCCGAAATGAAAGAAGGTGCACGATGTGTTACGGTGGATGTGTGAGGGATGTATGCGTAGGCTCGCTGGATGTAAAGGAGGAGGGAGAGTGTAAGTAATGCATGATGGGAAAGGAGAAGGAGAGATCGGTGTGTGCTGAAGTGAAGCGAGCGTGGAGGCATGTCTAGCTTTATATGTGTGTGTGTGTGTGTGTGTGTGTGTGTGTGTGTGTGTGTGTGTAAGTGTGTGATAGCAGTTTGTTTAGTGTTTTACTCTTTCCAGAAACAACCTCAAAGCCAACACTTAGGAGAACACCCAGTGAAGACGAGGGGGATTTTAAAGCTCATTTGTCCAGTTTCTGTCAGGGTGCATCATTCAACCCAGGGACCTTCCTGCCCTCTCTGGCACAGACACACACACACACACAGTGACACACACACTATTGCTTTTCTTTCACAAGTGAGTAATGAAACTCCGAAGGACCTCGATGACACCAACAATAGCACTCTTCTACCGCGATACTGTACGCCCATAACACTAGATCATGTCACTGCCTTTCAATCCATTTTGAAGGCTGTCAATACACACACAAAACTGTTACCATTATCTCGGCGAGTGAGTGATATGTTTCACAATGACTTCCACTTGTGCGAAAGCAGCCCCCATTTGTCACTATTACCTCGCGCGGGGTTAACTCAAGCCATTTATCACTCATGAGCGGCAACAAAAGGTGATTCATGGGGTCAATATGAGCCAACGGCCAGTTAAGACCAAACGCAGGTAATAAGGTGGAGAGGGAGATTGGCGCCGGATAGGTCATGAGGAAATTGTTCTGAAATGAGGATCGTGAAATGTCAATCCGTCAGTCTAAGTTGTGTATTTGTTATTTAATCGCTCCGGTGGCGACGTCGCTCCATTTTATGTAATCAGAAAACACCACTGCTGTCAGTTAGTGGTCATCCTTACGTTTTAACGTAGGGGTCTGAGTAGCCGTTGACGTCCATGGCTGCCAGGTGGGCGCAGCGTTTGACGCCCACGCACAGCCCGCCGCGAGCCCTCTCCTTGGCCTCGCCCTTCACATCGCCATCGCTAGCCGGGGGGAAGTACTGCAGGCAGAGCAGCAAGCGGCCTCTCTCCTCTAGACTTCTCTGCTGCTCAGTCTCCCACTGAAGAGAGACAGAGGGGATAGAAATAGAAAACACAAATGTTTACTGCTGCGTTAGTGGCTGGAGGATCAGAGTTAAAAAGGAGGCTTCATATTGAAAAGGATGAGTCTTGTGCCATGAGCTGCTGATGAAACCGGCTATTCAAGTTGTTCTTTAAAGCTGTTCTAATTGATATTTTTGTATTGCCACTAGAGATGTTCTGATACCGATTTCGATACCTGAACTTGTGGTATGGGCCGATCCGATACCAGCATGATTAAAAACAAATATATATTATTATTATTATTATTTAGCAGCTGTTTACTCTACTACTACATTTTCCTTGCTCTGACTACCGTTACACTCTCTGGGAGCACTGCAAGGTTATTGTTTGCCGTCGTCACGTGACAAATACCTGCAGACAGTTCTTCTTCACTGCTCTAAAACAGTAGTTGCCAGTGGCAGCCATGATACATCCAGTACAGTGAAGGCTACTGTTTTGGAGCGTCAAAGAAGAATTGATTTCCTGTTAAACATGTTGATATTTTTTCTGGGATAATAAATTAATGGTATCGGATCAGTGCATAGACTGGTATATTCGCCGATACCCGATACCGAATTTTGGGCTGTATCAGAGGCATTTCCGATACTGGTATTGGTATGGGAACAATGCTAATTACCAGAGGATGAAATGACTTATGTGTAATGTAAAAGGGGTCGCTTGTTGGTGTGATAAACCCTCAGAGAATTATCACCTGACCCCTACGGAGCTTTTTAGTAACTTCCAGCTTATTGTTTTTGTTTCAAAGCCCACAACTTTGCAATTTTAGTTCACCCTCGCTGCTCTCATCAGTATCGTTTTGCAGCTGTGTTCAGTGAAAAGACTCTGATGAACCCACTATATACTACCTGCTCAGCACCAAACAGCAGACAGACAAAGTTATCGGCTTGCTGGTGGACATAGTGGAGCATTTAGAAGCTAAAGAGTTATTTACCTCAGGAGGTGTTGAAGAGCAAATCATAGCTAAAAAGAGAGTGACTATTGGGACTTGGGGACTCAAACACGACTTCAAATGAATGCTAATGTTGCTCTCTCTGTCTGTTAGATGTATAAATAAGCCACAGCTGTTTTGCAAGCACGCTCGAGATATCAACTAAGGTGATTAATATGTCAGCGTTGTGTTTACTGTGTTTACTGTGGCCAAAAATGAAATCCACAAACCGTGGCAGTACAGTGCAGATCTTCCTGCATCAGCAGAGCTGTAATCAAAGCAAGCTTATGTAACTTTTGCAGAAAAGCGGCTGTTATTGTTCAGGTGACGGGATGAATGGTAAAATGGTTGTAGAGTTTTGCGCGGGCCTAAAACACGATTCCAGACGATACTCACCATGTCTTTAAAGGGATCATTTGGGTGTTTTGAAGTGGGGTGATACAAGGTACTTACTTATCCAAAGAAGGTGTATTACCTACAGTAGATGACGGTCGGCACGCCCGCAGTTTGGGGAAACAGACAAGGAGTTACCGCACGGAAGCAAAGCAATGTACTGCTGTGGACGGGGCCGGCAGCAAAACACATTTTAACCACCTAAAAGAAAGGCTCACCTAAAAAAAATCAATATCAGTTTAAGTGTACACTATATTTGGAATATTTTCACCTCTTTATTTTCGGCGGTAGAAAGACATTTCAGATGGGGAACTGAAGCCGTTGTATCCATCTATGCTCTCACCAAAGGCACCAGACTCCATTGAAAAAGCCTGTTATTTTACCTCATAGAGCAAGGGGGTTGCTGGTCTACCGCTGCCTAGATCTGTGAGTTTGTTCCTGCTGTTGTGGGTCTTTGGTGAATACGAACTAACCAACGTCAAGCAATAGCACAAACAAACTAACCGATCGAGGCAGCGGTAGACCAGCAACTCTCATCGTCTATGAGGTAAAATTACTGTTTTTTTCAATTGAGTCTGGTTGCGTCGGCGAGAGCATAGATAACAGCTTCAGTTCGCCGTCAGAAACATAGACTGTATAGCCGTCTGATGGCAAGGTAAAGCAGTGAAAATATTCTAAATATAGCGTACACTTAAATTGATGGTGGGCCTTTCTTTTAGGTATCTAAAATACGTTTTGCTGCCAGCCCCGTCCACAGCAGTTCATTGCTTTGCTTCCATGCGGTAACTCCTGTCTGCTTCTCCAAACTGGGGGGCGTGACCGTCATCTACTGTAGGTAATACGCTCTGGAGAAGTACCTTATACAACTCCCAGCTCAAAACACTCGCACTATTCCTTCAAGACTCAACTAGACTGAACCCAACTGCCAAATTTGAGGTCCAAAACGAATCGACCCAAGGTTACATTTTTGCTTTATTTCGTCCATTACTCATCAAGTAAGGTTGTAGCTGCACAACCCCTGAGTGCACTGAACTGAGCGGGGTGACTTTTATTGCTTATGAGTTAAACCTTTTATTTGTGAGAAGAAAAAATGCTTCATTTCTTCTTTCAAACGTTACAAGGTCTTTCAAATGTACTTTGTGTCTTTCGCTGTGGCGTAGCTCATCTCTCTTCTTTCTCTCATAAGCAAACGCACCTAAAGAGCTCAGTGACTTTCATCTAACATTTGAGCGTTTCATCCGCCGCAGCTCAAAGACAAACTCAACCATCACCTGTCTCGGACAGACTGAGGCACCGCCCTTAAAGACGTATTTGTGCACTTTGTCGCTCCTGGCTCGAGTGTTTTCCACGGACAACATCAAACTGTTACCAAAGCATTTGACAACAAGCGCAGCAACAGAGTAGATTCAAAGTGACAGATGAAAGAAAGCGAGGAAGCAGCAACAGAGGGTGAAGATGATGTTCTCACAGGACCGTGACTCACCCCTCATTGCCAACAGCACCAATACGTGTATGTTATTTATAGGAAAGACGCGCTGTTCTTCATCACTGCAGGTGCATGTTTTTCAAGTTTCTGTTTCACCACAGAAAATGGAAAAAAAAGGCTCCGTTTTATTGCTTATAATGTAATTTTAATGTGAAATGGGGTTCCATCACTGAATATCTCTCCTCTCCTTTATCTCTCTCCATCTCTCATTAAGTCTTATCTTGGGGCGAGTGATGGACACAGCCAGGACGATCAATATGCTACACGCCCCACGCTCCTCCATGTTCCTCCCTCCCTGTCTTTAATTGTCTCAACAGCTTGCCCCCCTCTTTTTTTTTCCCTACATCATTCTTTCCTATTTTTTCTCCCTCTCCTTGTCTTTATTCTTCTTTGGGAATCATCATCACTGCCAACAGCCAGCTCGCCATCTGCCGTGACTGAGCAGGAGACTTTAAAACTCGCAATTAGTGGGGATAATTTGCACCAGGTATCTGGCAATAGAACAGCTCAGACCTTCACAGATCGATAGAGAGCAACTCATTAGGGAGGTGAAAATAAACAGGCGTCAATGTGGAGCCAGCGACACACACAGTGACAGACGAATGGGAAGCAGATACACTTGTGGGCGGGTTTGCGAGGCAAGAGAACTGGCAAGAGGCGATGACGTTAAACAGCCTTGAATGTGGAGAGAAACACAGAAAGCACCTTTTTTTTACTCCAGTTAAGTTAAAAGACTACACACTGGTCCTTTGGTTTCGCCTCTTTGTTAATTTACCTGGTATGTGATGAGAGGCTCTAAAGTAATCTGTGTCTAAAAAACCCTGAGACATTAAGAACTTGTAACAGCTCTGAGATTAGACAAGACCAGTGTGTCTGCGAGTTTTCCTCCTTTACAGTTTTCCTGTATTGTGTTAATTGTACTACTCTACGAGCATCTGCAATTGCCCCTCGGGGACAAATACAGTGATTTGAATTGAATTGAATCATGTATAATTTACATTTTTGTCACTTGTGAAAGAAAAATATACCATTTTTCCTCTTACAAATTAAAGGTTGACTTCATAGGCAGCCATGCTCAGTTCATTACACTCTGGGGTTTTGCTCTTATCGCCTTATTCGGTCTGACAAGTGGCATATAGTGGTTAGCTGTTTTTAAAAGGAAATGATCATTTTCTATCATGACTCATCTGTACTTATGGGACTACTTTTTCATCCTGTTATCGTCACTTCTTGCCAGCAGAAGCTACACTTTTATTGTAAACTGTACAGTTTTAGATATTTGCATACGTTTTCCCGTTTTCGTAACAGAAAGCCATTCGTTTTCATTCATTTCCACGTGATACAAAAATCAAACTTAATTATCCAGTTTAACCACATATTGATTACCGCACAACAATAAATTAAAGCCGGCTTAATGAATTACATGACTCTCGTTAGTCTGCTAATGGATTTGCATGTCTGAGAAATTAATAGAAACGATGTAAACGGTTGCAGAATGGTTAGCTGGGATGTTAAGCATACGCAATTTGTGGTAAATGCTTTAACTTTAATAGCACACATCTTAACCTGCAATTATTGATAAAATTAAACATGAAGTTAAATTTACTGTTGAGTTTATAAAATGTCAGAAAATAGTGAAAAATATGCTTGTTTTCTAGAGTCCCAAGGTGTCATCAACAAAAAGGAGCAAAGCAGCAACACTTCGAGTTAGAACAGATTAACTTTGCTAATTAATTAACTGAATTAATTGACTGTTTGTTTCAGCCCATGTTAGATGTAAACAGTAGAAGTTGTTGCTCTTTCATTCTCATACTTTTAGGATAATGCTTTTATTCATATGAGCCATGTAGTCCCATATTGGGTAAGGCGAACAAAACACTGGGGCGAATTCACAAAAGGATTGTGCGGCTTTTGTGGCTGCTAAATCTGCGAAAAATAAACTGTTCTCAAAGCACCCACAAAGGGTGAAATACACCTCTCACTTTCTTGCAAAGCAAATAGTGTCTCGGTGTATCTGTGCTATTTTCATTTTAGCGTCTTCAGAGAGTTGGTGGTAACTGAAGCGTGTTGTGTCCCAGACCTTCCAGTGATCAGTGATCGCTTGTAGCCAGGCGAAGGCATCGTCATGCTCCGCACAAACTCATTTATTTTGGGGATGCAATGACAGTTGTCGTCATGATAAATAAATGAATAAAGCTCCCCTATATGTCTTTTTTGAAAATGAGTAGATAAAATGAATGAAGAAAAGGTTAGTATATAAATGAATAAACAAATGATTTCTTCCAAAGGTCAAATTGCACTAAGCTGCAAAACTTTATGGGCGTGTTTTATCATTTGCCCAATATCTTTTTGAATCAGACCTTGAGACAGGGCAGATAGCATTTGCAAATTCATCGTGCTATTAGCAGTCGCAATCCATTCTTTGTGAATTTGCCCGGTCGTGCCAAGAAGGTAACCAAGTTGCGAAACTTGCACGTTTTCGCAAATTGAGGGTTACCTTCTATGGAGATATGGGAGTGCCATAAGTAAGAATAAATCTGTATAAGAATAAGAAAATAAATGGAAACGTAAAGACAAATAATAAAATATAAAATAATCATTTTTTAATTTCTGTATATATTTATATATTTTTGAAAATATAAATTTATTTATTTTTATATATAAATTACTCTATTTTTGTATATGTGTGCAGATACTCAGGCTGGGCAGGAAGACCCGCCCAAAGCCAGTTGATTGACAGCTTGGCCCTTAAAGGAATAGCAAAAGCAATAGGGAAAAGAATAAAGAAAAATAAGGGGATAAAAATAAACAAATTACATTATATAAGATAAATAAATTAAAAAATATTTAGGAAAAAAAGAGTTTATTAGCAAAAAAATAAATGTATATTTTTAAAAATATATACAGAAATAAATGTGAAAATAAATAAAAATGCTTATAATTATTCTTTTATAATTTGTTATTTCCACATGTATTTATTCCTCTTTTCATATTTATTTTCTTATTCTTCTACAGATTTCTTTTTTATGGCACTCCTATGACTCCATAACCTTCTAGACATGACCAATATGCCCCTCAGTGTAATCCTTAAAGACAGGTGGAAAGACGGACTATTAGGACAGACAGGAGGAGGGTCATGTTGAGCAAAATAAGAGGAGTGATGTGGTCACCTCTCTCAAGTAGCAGGAGATTCCTCTCAGGGCTGTGCTCATCGCGGTCGGTGAAGGCAGCTGGAGGCAAAAAGAAAGAGAGAGATAAATAATGAGGGGATATGATTGACAGAAAAGCTGCACAAGCAGGTTAGAGGGGCACAGGATGAACAGAAAGGGATAGGCGTATCGAGTCGAGGCGAGTGAAGCCACTTTGAAAATTACGGCCGCGACACAGCGTCTGGTTCGCAGGATGACAGAGGGGCTTTGGCGTTTGATCGTAGAGTGGCCACCGGCCCCAGAGGGCCAATCTAATACCAACAGCCCTTTCCAACTCGTGAAGAACAAAAAGCCAGCACCCTCCCGCCCCTTTTCACACACATCCCCCCTGCTCTGCACCACTTTTATTTTTTAATCCATTTGTTTCTCATCTCTCTCACTTGCTCACCCCCCCTCCCCTCTCTCTCGCTCTTTCTCCTCTCCCTTTATTCTCCCAATCTCTATGTACCCTTTTCCCACGCGTGACCCAGCTGACATTTAGCCTGCACGAAAAGCTTTTTGTGAGCTATAAGAATAGATATGATACTCTGGCCTCTGTTTACGTAATATTTGTAAGTCCATCATTACCAGCTGATATTGGCTTAAAGCAGAACGTGGCCAAAAGTATGTGGACAGCACTGTCCTTTCTTGGTTTGTGTCCTTTAGTTCCAATGAAGGGAAATCTTTATGCTACACATACAGCTTCTGGAAGTCCTGTTTCTACATGGTAATGCCTCAACACGTTCTCATCCAGACTCGTCACTGGAGACGTTTGTGTCTAGCAGCTTTTGGGAAGCATTTGTTCGACTCTTCTACAGAGATTGTACAGACACGTTTGGTGTTTTATTATGCCAACAGTGACCGCCGTGGCCAGAGGCATTGTGTTTTTCGGGTTGTCAGTCCATACGTCTGTTCGTCTGTGCATCAATATCTCAGGAACGCCTGGAGTGAATTTCTTCAAATTTGACACAAAAACATCCGCTTGGACTCAAAGATGAACTGATTAGATTTTGGTGGTCAAGGTCACTGTGACCTCACAAAGCATGTTTTGGCCATAACTCAAGAATTCATGTGTTAACCCTGGCAATTTTACACGGACGTGTAATAGCACAAAATGATGAAGTGATGACATTTTGGACAGACATGGATGTAAACTGTGGAGGCGGAGGCATACAGGGCGCGAGGCGGTAATTCCAGTCTATTATGAGACCCAGGTGTGCTGTCTTCATCGGTCTACTAAATATCGACATTTTAACGCCTCTCTGTTGGCAAATAAACAATTTCCTGCCTTCTCTCTTCACCTCATTTCCATCCTCCTCTGTCTTTTTTTCCTACTTTGAAAGATGAGGTTGTGAGTCAGAGAGGAAGCCTTAATATATTGAATATTACTGTACCCTCAAGTCATTTATCTCCCTCATACACTCTCATTTCCTTCTTTCCCTTCCTTTTAGTCTTTCTTTCCTATCTCTCCTGTTATTCTTTCTGCCCCCCTCCTTCCCCCCACATTCTTCTTCTCACAGGAGGTGGATGCTCCAGGCAGATGTTAAAGTGTTTAGTCTGGTCAGGCTTCACGCGACGCAGGGCCACCCGCGACTCCCCGATGAACTCATTATGTGTCAGCTTGTCCTCGTCGCACACGGACACCCTGCGAGTGAGAGACACAAGAGGGGGAAGGGGAAGGTAAAGATGATGAGAAATGGCGAGAGACAAGAGAAACATGAAGAAGAATAAGAGAAGCGGATTACTGCGACAGAGTAAGACAGATGTGTGAGTGTGTGAGTGAGGGCGGTGGAGTTAAACATTGCATATTATGACTCATCTAATTATTCCTAATTCTGTGGCAACATTATAATGAGGGAAGGAAATTGTTGACATATACCTGACCTGAATTAAAGAAAAAAACCTACGTTTAAATCCAGACTCTGTATACACACGTTGTACGAATAAAAGTAATTACCATTTTCCCTTGCGTGGGAATTTAGAAAGTGTGAGAAGGTGCATTAAGTCAATCCGTATTTATGGAGCTGGCGAACGTTTACACCTGTCATACTGTCACCTGAAATACATAACTGGGTGGGAGCATCTGAGAGGAGTGAAGAAGGAGATGGAGGGAGGCTGTGAGCGTATGTGAAATCAAAAGCCGCCGAGCGAGGGATGAAGTGATGTGGGTGAGAGGGAGAGATAACAACAGAGGAATTTATTTAAATCTGTGTGTGTATACGTGAGGAGAGGACTCATTTATGCCTGAATATGTGTGCGTCTATACTGTAGGCAGAAGTGGAAAATCAGTATGCCACTGACATCAAGAGTGATTGCCTTTTTCGGTGCTTTATGTAAATGTGAATGAAAGACACGCAACAAGAAGAAGAAAAACTAAGAATGCAATATGTCAGAGAAGATCTGACACAGTACGAACGTGCCGCCTCTTCGCTCTCGGTTTTATTCAGCGCCTAACTAAATTCATGACCACAGGAATAAAACATCGCAGTCACCTGCTGCCTTCAGGTCCCTGGTGATAAAACACGGTAACGCAGAAATGAAGAAGGTGCAAGAGGCCACTTGCCTGGGGACAACAGATATGTGTTTCTAGTAGCTCGTGAGCCCTTCAGCATCAAATAGCAGCAAAAAAAAATAGGGAAGAATGAAAATGGAGGAAAGAAAAAGACAGAGGTCTGGGGTAAGAGGCAAAAAAAGAATAAAGAGAGGTGAAGTTAGAGGTGAAAGGTGGCGTGTTAGATGTCCGAGTAAAGGACGGCTGTGATGAAAGGAGCTTGACGATGGAGAGTGGCGAGTGAGAGTCGGATAGGTCAAAAAGTCAAGTGTGAAACGCAGTCATTATAATGTGAGACGTATTTAAGGCTGCAGTTTCTTCAGCGGCAGTAACATACACATTTTACTGTCGCTATGACAGCTCACATTTATTACTACATCAAACCGATTTCATGATGTTGTTAGAGTAGGGCGATAAATCTAATCAACACATGTTGACAACTTACATGTCAGGCATGTAACTAAAGATGTCCACTGATACTGTTTGACACCGTGTAATTTAAAGGCTTTATAAAGTGTCACAGTGGATGGATATTAGAACAGTCATTATGAATTAATAATGATGCCTTTTAGCCTGGCTCTTATGGAAGCTCATTTCTGCCAGGAAAAAAATAAATGAAAAGGTTTGAGATGATAAAATATGAAGTGAGTCAAACTTTAGTCTTGCTAACTCAAAATTATGTGATAATAAATCAAAATGTTGACTTAGAATCTCATAATTTACACCTGCTATCTTGTAGTTTTGACTCAGTAAGTCAAATATGTGACTTTTCATCTCATCGTTTTGAGCTAGTAAGACAAAATACTGACTTACAATAATTATATATGACAGTACATTCTTATTTTTTATCATAGCTAATAGGGATGTCATGGTGAGGAAAAACTCCCACTGGTTTATAAACCTTTGAAAACACCGGACATATTACAAGAACAGATGATGCTCAATATGTGTAGCGCGCTTACTTTGATCTTCAACGTCGGATGGCTGTGTGTCTGGCCTCTTCGGTCCAGCTTTCGCTGCGGGGGGGGGGCGCAGGTTTCTGCAGGCTCCGTCCTACCTCATTAACGTTATGGTTCCCTTATAGCATTGGGTTTATATCCAAGTTATTGTCTAATGAGCGCTTTTGCTTTTTGCTGTGATATTTTTAAATTTGTATCGTTCTTAACTTTTACTTTTTCCATTTTCTCGGCAGTAATAAACTTCCATACAATCTGGTCGTTATTGTGCAAAAGCTATACAGACGGCTGTGAATTAAATCTTTAAGCATGACTTCCAGTCATGATTTAGACAATATAAATACACAGTTGCAACTTTTGAATTGTATTTTCTGAGACTGTACTACTGTACTTCTAAGATTTGTCCGAGGAAACGCTGCATTTTGCTGCAGCTGTTGATTCAAAGTTGGATGCAGGAACAATAATGGAGCTCCAGTTTTTTACAGTTTAGAAAATGTAGTAGAAAAAAAACTGTGCCCCTTTTTCAAAAGGTGGCATATCTTGCGGTTACATTGAGTTCTGGTCGAATGCAACTGCTGTCGGTGGAGTAATTGGAAAACCTCCCTTCTTGTGATGGATTTCTTCCTATATTGGAAGTGTTGAAATTCAGTAAAAATATTGCAAGTCTGCAGAAAAACCCAGCTGTTTAACCTTGTAGATTCACTTGCAAGTAGCCTAGCTTTTGACTATTAGTATGGGCTAAGAAAAGCACATTGTAAGACAACAAAATGCAAGGATATCCAAAGTAGCTGTCTATTATTATTATATTCAAAAATTGCACAAACAGCAGTATAATTCTACCTGTTACATAATCCAGATTTATGTGGATGTAAAAAAAAAAATGTAGACGTAGATGATTTCAAATGTCAGTGCCTTGCAGTGGGTGACGTCAACATGTTTACGTGTTTCAGTAGGTTAAACTTCCTGTCTGCTGATCTTTTAAAGGCCTCTGCAGAATTAACAGTGTCGGAGGCCAGTTGTAGGGCCAGTTTCTCTAATTTCCCCCGAGAGATCAACCGTCGATCCTATTTAAGTCCCACTCCCCACGTGCGCCGTGGCAAAGTTTTAGTCACAGGCAGAGACAATTCGCAGCTTTCGCCACCTCTGGAGGGGGTCAATGAAATTAAAACACCCCGTGGTGCTTAGTCTGACCTCAATCTGTCACTGCAAGTTGGAAAGAGAGAAAGGCAGGGAGACAGACGGAAAGAGAGACAAAGAAGGAGGGATGGTTTAGAAGGAGTGAGGGGAGATCTTCTCTGATCCTAGTGGACAGGAGAGATGCGAGGATGGGGAGGAACGAAGGTGAGGTGACAGGGGGGGATCAAAGGATCAGCGGAGATAGGAGAAGAGAAGAGAAAGGCCTAAAAAAACGAGACTGGATCCAGATAGACGATAAGAAATCCTTTGTAAGCAAGAGTCTTTTTCCTGACGGGCAAGACAGAGCGGCGAGGCAGGACGTGATTTAAGGCGACAGAAATAGCCAGACATAAAGCAAACATTTACCGGAGTGTTTTGCGGTACATGTCTTCTTCTGTGATTCCACAGTAGGTGAGCGTCTCATTCCACACAGGGTGCAGCGTGTTGCGAACCGTCTTGGTTTTCAGCTTATTGGCCTGTGCATCACAGTGGAGAGGAGAGAAAAAACAATAATCTCAGAGCTGCAACAGGAAAACAAGTTCTTACATGGTCATTTTGCTTTAGAGCAGATTTACTGGTCTGCACATGCACTTTCGTAATGTAGCTCTAAATTATAGGTAGACTAAGTGTGCACTCAAGCAGGTCACTGGAGGTCTTTTTCAGGTGTAGAAAGGGATAAAACCATGTCCTGATAATAAAAGCAGACCTTGCAGGCTCCCGGCAGCAGGTGCAGCTTGACATAAGGATCAGCCAAACCGTTGAAATCCATCGGCTTCAGACCCTAATAGAGAGAAGATATAACGGAGGGATGTAAAATAATTGGTGTGCAAACTGACAACGTAATGAATTGTTAAACGATTACCAGACTGAGAGGTGAGGAGTTCATTTACAAACTGAATCTGAAGCGCAGCGGTAGAGAGCAGGTTTTAATTTGACAGATAGTTTCTGTTCACCAGTGAGCCACGTAGCTTAAAGACTACCACCCATTTAATAAACTGTCTAAGAATTAAGGATGAAAACTGAAATCCTCTGTTACACACTGATAAGAAGATAAGGCTGTCTTGATATCAGATTTTCATTACATGATTATCGTGGCCAAAAGAATTCACAATAACGATATTGTATCTATAGAAAATTTGAAAAAAGTAAATAATGCTATTAGTCAAATTCATCTTTAACTTTGTTTATTGTGCGTTTTTTCTCTTTTTTTGACAAATTAATTACACTCAAAATACGAGTGTAGGGAGGTGAAGAGTCTGTAACCATAACTGTATATATAAAATGATTTAAACCTGCGCTTGGTATAATGTTTTTGGCATCATTGGGCAAAAATTCCATAATAACCTTTCAGCATATTGTAATTCAAGTGTTCTGAGAGAAAACCAGACTGCTGCACCTCCTCATGGCTCTGTTTTCAGGCTTCAGAGAATGTAGCCCGTGACAGAAGAATTTGGCCAATCACAGGTCATTTCAGAGAGAGAGAGCGTTCCTATTGGCTGTTCATTAAACGTTCGCGAGTGATTGACATCTGCTCACAGACGACAGGCTTCAGCTCGGCTCTGATTGGTTGTTTTCCTCCGGTCTGTGACATCTCGTAGATGCCATTAGGAGCACCGGAGGACACAGAGACACATAAATTTTTTCAGATTACCTGTCTCATGCACTACTGTCAGGATATAGTGACCGTTTCATAAAAACTTTTTTTAATCATATTTGCTTCAATCTTGCCTACTGCTGCTTTAAGAGGCGCTTGATTATTTACACGATATTATCATATGTGTATTATTAACATGATATCAAAACTACATTTTCTAAATATCACTGTTATATATCATGTAGTTGCTGGTGGGCAAAACACAGGCAGCGCCAATGAAGATGGTATTTGAAAACTCGGCCTTGAATTCCCATACAAGACCCAAACTGCAGAGTCGGTTCAGAAAGCTTATGAATACAGGCAGCTGCGCGCTGGTCGGCCTTGATTCTGATGTTATCGTTTAAGTATACAATAATTAGGTTAAAACTGCTTTAATATAATCCTTCAACCAATCGATGGTTGACTACAGCCCTAGAAAAATGACTGAACAGCTTTTCTGTCACTGGTTGAACACACAAATATGAGTGATACAAAGCTAAATGAAATATTTACTTTCTATTGCTACAAGACAAACTACCTGTGTTGGCTCTCGTAAAACATTATTTACCTTTGCTTTCAGGACTGTGCAGTGTAAGGAGCTGGTGGCTCTCTCATACAGTAGGTCAAACTCTAACGTCCCCAAGGAGGCTGGAAGAAGAAATGTTTCAGTTACTTTGGTAATTGCTTTTCAGCTGATGACTTTATTACTTTATATAGAGAGTGATGGCAGGAAGAAATGTAGACACTCGTAAAATCACATTTAAACATCTCTTGCTGAGATTTAGACGAGAAGATTATCATCTGTGAGTTGTATCAATCTTCTCATCTAACTCTCGACTCTCGAAGAAAAACGAACAAGTGTAATTACCAAAATGTCAAACTATTCTTTAAAGACCACTTTGACAGGGTTCTCCTTTTTAAAACGAATAAAATAGAACCATTTATAAATGTACCATTCATCTGCTGAACACAGTGTTTTGAATCAGCTTCTTAAAGGGATAGTTTGGGTGTATTGAATTGGGGTTGTATGAGGTTCTTATCCATAGTCAGCCCCCCAGTTTGGAAAAACAGACAGGAGCACCGACACGGGAGCAAAGCAGTACAGTGCTGTGGACGGGGATGGCAGAAAACATATTTTTTATCCACCTAAAAGAAAGACTCACCTAAAGAGAATAATATCCGTTTAAAGGGGCAGTAGGCAGTACTATCTCTTGGCAAATATTCCATAATAACCTTTCAGCATATTGTAATTCAAGTGTTCTGAGAGATAACTAGACTTCTGCACCTCCTCATGGCTCTGTTTTCAGGCTTTAAACAAATCTATCCCGTAACGGAACCCTTTCCTTCTCCTTTCCGACAGGGAACTGAACTGAACTGTGAAACTTATCTACGCTCTCTCCAAAGCCAGCAGGCTCAGATGACAAAACCAGTATAGATGCGTTTAGTTCGGCGCAGTACATTGCTTTGCTCCGGTGCCGGTGCTCCTGTCTGTTTCTTGATGCTGGGGGCGTACCGGCCGTCATCTACTGTAGTTAATACACTGAATATGCATAAGTACCTCATGCAACCCCACTTCAAAAGACCTGAAGATCCCTTTAAGTATAATCTGCTAATCGACAATCGACTCTGCTTTTGGGTTAGATCAAAGACTCGTTTCAAAAAGAATTTCAATGGTAAATGTACCACCGTCATCCCTGTAAACAGCTGTGTCAGAACAGAAAGCTCGGCAGCCGTTACAAACAGCACTTTAGCGAAGGGTCAATTTCGATTTCTTTGAATCGTTCTAGGCCTTTTGTCCCGGATCCACCTCTGTGTTGAGTTAATTTCTATTCTTGGGCTCAAGCAGCTTCAGTGAAACCAGGTCGTTACTTTCAGGTGACTCACTGTTATCATCGCTGTCACAGCTGTCTATCTCGATGGAGGTGTCCATGCTGTTCATGGCTGACAATGAGCCCCCTCCGCCCGCCGCCCCTGGTAACAGCGGTGACAACAGGCTGCTGCTCCCTCCTCCTCCTCCTCCTCCGGCGGCCCCTCCACCTTGGCCAGCGCTGCCGGGGCTGAGCGATGTGGGAGCGGCCACCTGATTGGGCGAGAGCGGCTCGGAGAAGGAGGAAGTGGGCGACAGGCGAGGGAAGTAGGCAGAGATTTGGCGGATGGGCCGGATGGGGCCCGGGCATACGTCGATGGCCATGTGCTCCTGGATGGAGATGCCTAAACGTTTTCCTTTTCGCACCGTCATAGGGCTACAGAGACAGAGATAGACGGAGGAAGAGTTAAATCTTTTCAGCAATGCAATAATTGAAATTTCGTTACGTATCCAGCCGAAGAAAGACATTTCTCCACAGATATGAGCTGCTGTTTTCAGTTGCTAATCCAAGCGAAACAAGGTGAGCTCAGTGAGATGGTTGGTGATAAATAAGATCCTGTGTCTGGCAATCACTGAGCTATAATCACACTTAATGGGCATTTTTCATTTGCCATATAGTCAAGAAGAAGAACTTAAGATAGGAAGCGTTTATCTCAAACTGCTCTTGCACTAAAACCTCCTTCAACATAATTAGAACTCTTAAAAAGAAAGACATTACTCATAAGATGACAAAATACAGCAGAGGATGTGCACAAATTTGCATTTCAATTGAATACATCTGAATAATCTCCAGCCTCTCAGGGAGGATAATGGATAACGGACAATAGGGGTCTCCCCCGAATCCTAATCATCTTCGATGAAATGGCAGTTTGCGTGTGCGTGCGTGAGCCGCGGAGGCACACATGTTATCTAAAGTGCTTAACAATCCTCCGCAGACAGGCAGGTAATTACAGGATGAAGTCTTCACAGGCTGGAACGCTCTTCAGTGTACTCGGACGGAGGGAAGCGTCCTGGTGATTATATAAAGTTGTGGCAGCAGGGAGTGGAGTTGACCACGAGGCTGATGTGTCTGCTCTCTTCCCGAAATAAAAAAAGAGGGGGGTGGATTACAAATATCTCACAGCTTTAGTTTTCTAAAGACAGCAGGCCTTGAGGGGGCGTTGTGTCCTCAATACTGAACAAACCCCCCCTGGACTACCTTCTGCTCTCTCTGCATTAATCGATTCAAACTGAGAAGTGAATATTTGCACTGTGAGTATTTGCACTTCCTCTGTGATGTCTGTAACGGCACCTACACACTACACGACTTTCAAAGTCGTCAGATTGCTGTACTGATCACATTACACGGCTGTCTTATAAGGGGGAATCTTGAAGTTGTTGTGGTTTCCCCGATAAGTCTGTCTGCAGGGTTGTCTCTCCAGGGTGTTCTGGGTCTACCCCGGGGCCTCTGACCAGTAGCTTCTGATCCAATTGTTTGATTTGCAGTGAAAAATGGAGGGAGAAAAAGAAAATAATATGGAGGATAACATGGTAAAGGATTGTCTGTTCTGCAGAGAGTTGGAAGTAAATAAATCATTTAACAATGAGCGCAGGTAGCTGCCTGCTCGTGTTGTGGTTCGACAACGACATGTTTGTGCTGTGTTGCAAATAATTGAAAAGCTTGTGTGTTTGCAAATTTATTCTGATAGAAACTATATTCTCATAGCCATGCATCCATATTAAGCGAATAGTTCTACATACACTCTGCTTTCTTGCAGAGAGTTAGATGAGAAGATTGATACAACTACAAACAGAGGTAATTACCTCCATGTCAATTAGTGTGATTTAAAAGTGTAGATGGATTTTCTAACCTTTGGACACAGCAAAGCTAGCTGTTTCCAGTCTTTATGCTAAGCTAAGCTAACCGACTGCGTGCTGTAGCTTCATGTTTACCGCACAAACAATGTCGAGCTACTACTTTATCAACCCAATCTCATGGGAAGGCGTTTAAATAACACGATATTACAAGGACATTGCGTATGTCATGAGTACGCATTTTAGCTTTTTCGCGTGTCATTTTTACGCCACGCAACAAAACTACTGTAACACCCGCAGGTTTAGGCAACAAAACCACTTAGTTAGGTTTAGGAACAACATCATCGTTGGGCTTAAAATAAGTCTGTTAACTAAGTAAAATACGGACAGAGACAACGTAACACAAGTATGGAACACACGCCACTAATGCCACTAACGCCACTAGGGATGCACCAATACCACTTTTTTCAGACCGAGTACAAGTACAAGTACTTACATTTGGGTACTCGCTGATACCGAGTACTTCTCTGTGCCAAAAGACTCTCCTTAACAGCCAGCTGGATGGTTTGAGCGACACACGGCAGGCTGGGGAGTCCCGCATACGAGGCGGTGCACCTTAGAAAGGCTCGGGGCGAAGGTGGCTCGCGGCCGCAGCTTTACAGCGCTCCCCACCTGGACCTCGCCACACCGTGACGGGGCTCGCTGCTCCTCAGTGCACAGTATCGGACCCGATACTGGTATCGGTGCATCCCTAAACGCCACGAACGCCGCTAACGCCGCGAACGCCGCGAACGCCACGAACGTAACTTCAAAATAACTCAACACTTTGGGACATGAGCACCGGTCTGGAACACCGGTCTCCTGGTTGAAAGTCCAGTGTTTGTTGGACCACGCACCATAAGCGGCGTTTCTCTCTTTTTATTCTACGTCACTAGCTCTGAGCGTAGCATATTTCCGCAGATGCGTTTACATACAATACAGACTACATGACGTACGAATGACCTCAAAAGCAAGAACGGTGTTCTCATTGCATGTGAAATGACTTGTGACTCACCATCATATGCTTCTATTTAGTGCGACCAGGCTGAATTTATTATGAATGGAGGTTTTAGTTCATCTCAAATGGCTGTATACAGCTCGTCAGAACTATAATTATTCCTCATTGTCCCCTTCCTTCTGTTTGTGGGGTCAAAACCAGTAAACAGATTAATTTCAGACCCTTCAGTCGCCGGGATAAAGTCAATATGACCATTGGCGGAAAGTGGCCCTGAAATTATTGCCTCCGACTGTTGACCTTCAGCAGAATTACAGGCAGCGAGGGTCATTTGTCATGTATGGTCCAGTCTCTCTGCTGTGAGCACAACAGTGGGCGTTACGCGCCACAGCTCATCCAGCTCTCTCTTGGCTGGAGATGAAACAGACTTCTGAAACACGCTGCAGCATGCCAGCATGCAAACTTCCTCCACTCAACTGACCGAGAGGACTTTAACAGACCTCTAGCTCCAGAGTGGAACGTGATGATGGACGTTTAGCCTGTTGCAGCCATTTTAGTGCCATTAAGAACCACAATAGGAAAAATTGATGACTTCTAGAGCGCTGAACAAACCGGTCAGAGTTCATCGCTGCTCAATTAAGTGCCGCAGAGATAACGTCAGACTCCTGCACTTCAGGACGTGATTCTCGTTACAAGCACCGTTTTTCAAATCTGAAGATAAAACCAGCAACAATAAATCATTTCTGCCTGGCACGACAATAACACAATTGCAAAATAATCTCAAATTAAGCGGCATTAATAAGAAGGAGAAGATGAAAACAAGCTAATGAAACTCCCCGTGATGATAATGATTATAGCCAGAATTGATTGAAAGATTAATTAACTTGGATCGGTAGGTAATGATTGCTCTTATGAGTAATATACTTTATAATCCCTCAAAGCGCACACACTCTTTCACAAAGGCATGCCATCAAACATACGCAGATACACTTCCGTCAGATCATTAATTCATCTCTCTCTACACACACACGCGCTCGCGCGCTCTATGCAGCTGTTGCAGGCTTGTGAGCGAGTGTCTGTTGATATAATGCGCGCAGTCAGTCGCCTCCCAGTCCTGGCAGATGTGGCCGTAAGCTGGAGCTGCCCGAGCACCAGCAGCACCACCAGCACACATAGAGCCGGGAGGCCTGGTGGCTCGCAGCCCGCGGGGAAGCAGAAGCTCACGTGGAGCTCGTGATTGATCGCTCTCAAGCTGCCAGCTGGAATCTCTCTCTCATCTTCTCTTTTCATCATCATCTTGTTACTGAGAACACTCAAAATAATAAGGTGCACCTCACACTTGACAGGTTTTCATGTGCTAAAGCTCGTTTGACATACTCTTACTACTTTACATAATTCCTATAAGCTACAATATAATAATGGCCCAACTTGTCAGCTACTCACAGTAACCCTGTGGCAGCTAGTTATGCAACCATATACAGTATTTCATGCACGGCCCCTTTGCACATATATTCTAATGTTACATAGGTTTTCCGGCTTTGAGAGGGAGGAATGAAGCTGGCAGTCAGGAATATCTTTGTGCAACATGCGACCTCCCCCTCCTCTTTTAGCTCCTTCACTTTAAATTAGAGTCATATCACAGGCATGGACGCTCCCTCCCTCAACCCCCATCCTCCACCTTTTATAATCCACTTCCTCTCCCCTTTTTATCTCTGTCATTATCTCACCGTCCGACTTTCTCAGACACCATTATTCCACCTGTAGGTATGCGAGGATCTCTCTCTCTCTCTCCTCCCTCTCTCTGTCTCTTGGCTGGTTTTTCTTCTTCTCTTGTGTCCTACATACAATGGGCCCCTGCGGCGGGCTCCGTTCACCTTTAAATAACAAGCTGCCGGCTGACAGGCAGATGGTATAGTACAGTGCGGCACGCTGTAGCTACTCATTAGAGCTTGACAGTCAGCACATCAGTTACAGCTAACCACAGTGACAGTGAGCACTTGTCAATTAGAGCCAAGTTATTTTCAGGCTGCCAGGCATGAGTAAACTTCGACGTGTGTTGGAAGGTGTGAAAGAAAAGTGAAGGAGCAGGTAAAAAAAGATAGAAAAACAGACTGCCACATGTTGCACCTGTCTGCTGTGTGAGAATGATGCAGAATAAATCCGTCTCTCGGTCTGTTTTTTTACTGCATTTGCTTTTTTATTCTCTCATGCAGAAACGGGCATGAACCAAACAGACAAATAAAGTGAAAATATAATGATAGCGGTAGATTGGTGAGGAAGAAGGAAAGATTTACATAAAGGTGTATTTCATGCAGAGAAATAAAGAGAAGAAAAACATATATATCAGAAAAAACATTTGCAACCTTGGCAGCAGATTCAACCTGTCTGCATTTCAGAATAAAATTATAGAAATGTTGACTTACCTCACTGATAGCGCAAGTGTGAAACTCCTCATAAAAAAAGAAGGGATTCCAGTGCGGAGCAGAGAAGGAGACTAACTAACAGGTGGCGAAGAGAGGAGCAGAAACTAGAGAGAGAAAAAGAGGAGGGGGGAGACGAAGAGAGACAGAGAGAGAGGGAGAGAGAGAGAGCTCTACGTGTATCATTAGAAATTAAATGCATGAATAGTTCAAGTTGATATAAAACGAGGAGCAGAGGAGGGAGAGGAGAGCGACATGCTGGAGGAGGATGGAGAGGAAGAGAGAGAGAGGCAGCGGGGAGTTATTACTTGACAGTCTGTTGTGCATGTGACTGTTTCATCCCCCCACTATCCCCCTACACACAAACACACACACACTTGTTTTTGTCTCTAGGAGGACATTGCTTCATTCCTGAAGGCTTAAACTAACCTTTAAGGATAAGGCTGATGATGTTCTACATTATTCTTAATTTTTGTAAATAAAATCCAATATTTACAACAACAGCAGATCCTAATTAGGGTATTTAAATGGTGTAACTACGAGGCTAGCAGTGGGTGTAACCATGTTGGAATAATACGTGCAACACGCAGCCCGGTCTCGTTCCCAGGGCGTCAAATACCGAGGCTTTGTCACGCCCGTCTGCGTTAGATACCGCCACACAAGGCAGACGCACCAGGCTTTCCATTAACTACAATGTAAACCCATCCGTGGCAACAGTCAGAGAAGGTGTGATGACGTATTTTATAGAGTGAAAAGACACACACAGGGCGGGCAGGTGGGCGGTTGTATCGGTCCAACAAACACAAGGCTTTCATTTAGGAGACCGCTGTTTGTGTCCCGTGCGTCACAATGTTCAGTTTAATTTTCCCTTTACAAACATAGCAGTTTTAAGCCCAACCATGTTGTTTTGTTACCAAAACCTAAAGTTGCGCCAAGGGGTGTGACAAATTGGCAGTATGTGTTAGGGAGTTTGGATGAGAACATGTTGGAACTCTCCCAAGTCAGGGAGGTTTTCCTGTTCCTATCATTCTGCCAGGGGTGCATGAATGCAGAATTAAACCTCGATTATTTGTCAAAAAGAATATTCAGAAAACATAAATTAGCCATTTCTCCCAACTTATTATGAGCTAGGAGTGAATGTGCCCAGCTTCTTGAAGTCTTGTTGTCACAACGAAGCTGCCAGTTTTGGTGCCATCTTGTAAAGAGACCAAAACATGCGCTCACCGGCCGGAGAAGCAGCAAAAAAAAGGTGCTGAGCGGATCAATAAACTGTTATTTCTTCAAGCAATAGTTCCAGCCCAGTTCAGTCCAGTGTTCCTAGGAATGTGTCCATAACGGACCAACACACGCCGCACAATTTACGTCCAATGACGGCATTTAGTCAGTGCCACTGCAGGAAGTAGTGTGCCCCCTATAAGTTGCGAGGCAGAACATAAAGGGAGGTGGTTGTAGCATGTCAGATTTCTGAAGTTAGCGTTCCCACCACAGAACTGCAATTAATGTTAACCTTTTTATTAACCGTAACCACAATCTTTCTCCAACCTTGACCAAGTGTTATAGCGTTAATCTTACCTTAAAGCTGCAGCGGGTAGAATTGGAAGTTATTTATCAGTCACTATATCCTGACAGTAGTGCATGAAACAGGTAATCTGAAAAAAAATCATGTTCCTCTGTGTCCTCCGGTGCTCCTAATGGCATCTGCAAGATTTCACAGATTGGGGTAAACAACCAATCAGAGCTGATCTGGAGCCTTGCCGTCTCTGAGCAGCTGTCAATCACTCGCAAACTCCGATCAAACGGTCAAACTAGGCAGCGCTGATCAAATCTGAATCAATATTCTGTTACTGTAATGCCTATTTCCCACCTCAAATGTTTTTAGAAACATCTTGTAGTGTACTGTTAAGCTGTAAAATTAGAAAGTTTGTGACCCGGCAGCCATGTTGAGATCAGTTTAGGAAATATCAAGCACCGCCCACCAGCCGGAGCACAGCCAATAGGAACGCTCTCTCTCTGAAATGACCTGTGATTGGTCAAAGTCTCCCATTACGGGCTAGATGTTCTAAAGTCTGAAAACAGAGCCATGAGGAGGTGCAGAAGTCTAGTTTTCTCTCAGAGCACTTAAATTACAATATGCTGAAAGGTTATTATGGATTTTTTGCACAATTATGCCAAAAATATAATGCCTACTGCCACTTTAACCATAGCTAATTTGACATAACAGTGATCTTTCCTTAACCTTATCCATACAGTAGTTGCCATGTGCAGATTTTGTAGAGTAATAATGTAGTATTATATAATAATGTTGGCATTGAATATAATCCAACAACTATTAAACATTGATGTTCTTGTCTAGCAGATGGGCAGCTACCCTGAGACCTCAAACAGACGTTTTTACATTGGTCTTAATGTACGGATTAAACAAACAAGGTGCAATGCGTCAGTGTTTGTTTTTCCAATTTTTGGACAGAGCCAGACTAGCTGTCTCCCCCTGCTTCCAGTCTTTTTATGTTAAACTAAGCTAATCACCTCCTGAGTCCACATAATGTGAGTGATAGAAGTACACAAACAGGCAGCATCTCTTATTAAATGCAGGCTTTGTATTAATTTTAAGGGGGAAAAAAGACCTCTAATTAGATCTCTCCATCTTTCTGTCCATGTTAATTCCAAACTAATACACTGTGTCTTTCTCTCTCAAACACACACAGAGTCTCTTCAGTCTCAGTTCCTCCGTGTAATTAAGCTAATGGGTCTCGAGTCAGTGATAGACAAGGGGAAACATGCTATTTCCCTCGTGCGTCTATTGAGGGGACAAAATTGGTGTTCTCTGTGGGTCTCTGTCTCTCTTTTTTATCTGACTTGTCCTTTCTTTCAGTTTGGAGTCCACACTCTCTGAAAGTCTCCGTCTATCAAAAAGAGGAGCCAAGAAGCTGTCACACAGCGCAGGCTGCTGAATAGACTTACTGCTGCTTTTTTGTGTTATCTTCAAAAATTGCTTGATGTCTTTGTTCCGTGGTGTTCTTGGTGTCTTTCTCCTTTCTTATCTCATGCCCCCTCTTCAGTTCCCTCTCTCTCTCTTTTTCTGTCTCTCTCTCACACACATACACACACACACACACACACACACACTTATGTATGTCCTGGTCCCATTAAATTGATGCCATGGCAGAGACATGCATGAATGCATTAACATGGCAATATAACGCATAAGCCTCCAGAGAAGCATGACTCCTACTCCTTCATGCAAACTGCTCATGCCACACACGTTGACACAATCCCCCACACACTGCAATATAGAGCCACCACTCTGCCAATTCTGTCAAAAGACCCTTCAATATATATATATATGGTATATAACCATTATATCACCTTTTTTGGGCTTTCTTCCACTTCCCTCCCTTCCTCCCCCCCGCTCCTCCTCGTCATATCTCTACTCTCCTGCCTCCTGTTTATGAGAACTGAAATCCCCTCATTACGAATGCATAGTCGTTACGTGCTCTCGCCACACCAATTATGTCGGGGACGGGTGCTAGTGCTTCAGTGAAAAACAGCTGACCACAACAGAGTCCACAATGGCTCTGACAAGAACAAATGACATCAGCGAACCAGTCGGCCCTCGTTACACACAGATGACAAACACAGACAGGATTGGTTTCTCTAACCAGTTAGAACATGGGAGGCTTAACTAGATAATGTATGCATTCTGCTTAAACAATACAATGTTATATATTCTTCTTACGTGATTATCACCAATTTCATACAGTCATTTTACTGCAACAAAATACAATATACAATAGCAACAAAAACAAGCATGCTCAAGATGCACAAATCACACAGAACAACAGGAGGCAGCAAAATATTGATGCAAAAATATAACAATAACATCCACTGTTTGGCCATGAAAAGCTGTGTGAAACAACAGAACACAAATGAGCATACACTGTTTATTTTTTGCACAAATTAATCAAACTGCTATACAAAGCAAAAACATAGGAACTACAAAATTGAGTTAAGACATCAGATGTTTTGACATCTTACCTATAGGGTGACCATATTTTCAAACCCCCACACCAGGACCCTTAAGTGGACTACACGCTCAGGCATGCACACATACATGCGTTTATGCAGCGCACCTTTCAACACCATGGACAGGGCCTCAGCAGATGAAAAATTATGTTTTGTCTCCCAAAATCCAACAGAACATAGTTTAGGCCTATTTGAAGACTGAATCATAACACTATTAAACACAAAACACCAGGATTGCATTGGTGTAATATAACTTAAATTATTGATTGTCAGATACCTTTTTTAAAACTAAATGCAAGGTATTGATCGAGTGTGCAGGCTGCTGGCTAAATGGCCCACTGTGACACATCCCCTGCCAGCTGTTGTATATTGCTATCTGGCCATCTTAATATGATCTTTTATATCGGCATTTCCACCGTGCATGACCAAAAACGTACTTTTGCAGTGTGTGCAAGTGCAGCATTTTCGTTGCCGGGTACTTAGTAGTTTAAGTTACGAAGGAAGGATCGTCTCCTGGAGCTCTTTAGAAAAGACCGCTTGTGAAGTTTTTTGTGACATGAAGCTTTGGCGACCCCTAATGGGGCAGACAAAATTAGTGTTGAACTCAGACGCATGGTGCATTGTTTGTTATTTTATTTTCATATTGGCTAAGTTAATAATTAATATTCTATGTAAGCGCTAAAAAACAAGTATTATAATATTATGATTTCAATTGTGGTGAAAACCGGCACAATTTGGTAATGAATGTTGAAAATCTGGACATTTTAGTGTTTTACAGATATTTGTCGGGACTCGGGACACCTATCATGAAACCGGGACAATCCAGTCTTACCTTACTATAAACAGTGTTATACAATAGAATGTGTAATTTCTTTTAGGAGGAGAAACGGCATGAAAACTAAAAAAAAACAGAGGTAAAAACCAACCCGCAGTGACTGCTATCTGGTGAGATAGCTTTAGCTGAAGCTAATTTACCCTTTGCTACTTTTTCCTGGAATTGAAAAATCTATTTAAATGCTCCAACATCTTAATAATCTTACCACATTAATAAGGTAGTAGTTTAATCCAATCATAATGGAGAATAAAGTAACACCAGATAAAATAGTCTTTGCTAAAAGCTAATTAGCCTGGAGCAGAAACTACTCGTCTCTTAACCCTCCCTACTTTTAAATCACACATTTAAGTGTATTTAATTAAAGATTCATTTATCAATCTAGCTCATCAGTTCAAATGGACAAGAAAGCTGAGGAAGAAACAAGAACATTTTTTCTGTTTTGCATTTTCCATTAGCCTTTTAAATTGTCCAAAAAATAGAGTGCAGTGTGTGAATGTTCTTTTTCAGGTTTTGTCCGTGACATTTATTAATAGCCAGCAAAAAAATGCATTAAAATAAAGGCTGCTGCTCACAGCATACAGAGCAACAATAAGACATAAGAAAAATGTAAAAAAACAAAATAGTAATAATGATACAATGTTAGAAGAAATAGGTTGAAAGTCAGTAAAATGGTCATATCACACACACACTAAAACATAAGCTGTGCAGCACAAAGCCAAAAGACAGAATTGTAAAAATATTAACATCACATTATTATATAATACTCGTTAATACGCCACGCAAAGCAGACCATCTGGCAACAGGCATAGGACATGAGACAAGTTGACAGCAAGTTAGCAGAATTAATAATTGATAGATATTTTGTGCATTGGGAGTTACAGTGGCATTATATGTATGCCACATACACATAATACAAGCATAATAAAGAATTGACTTGTACAAATATTCATGTGAGACAAAATAGAAAAAGGACATGTTCTTATACAGAGCAACTTTTCTCAGTATGTGTTTCCTATAGATTTGTACAGGGAATAAGCTGGCAGCCGCAGCTCCTCTAATAATGAAATAATGGCAAACATGGGCGAGCAGAATAAAAGAAACAATCCGAGAACTCCAAGGTCCTCTTTTCTGTGACACTCAGCCATGTGACTGCAAGGTCGCTGTGTACCGATCGGCACGAAAAGGACTGGAGCTTCTCACAACCCTCTACAACACGGCTCCTTCAGTATTGTCACTCATTGAGATGAGCTACCCTGATGTATCGCATGAGTCACTGGCCCATAAACGTGTGAAATGGAAATGCTAGCACCGCTCCTTTATATTAGGAATGAAAAGCCTGATAGCAACATTGTGTAAAGCAATACAGGAGCCGGTGTGTGATGCCAGGGGAGGGACAGATAGGAGAGGAAACTGCATCCAAATAACAAAGATTAAAGTTGCAGAAGAGTGTCTGAACACGGAGGTGATGGTATACAGTATTTGTTTAATTTCTTTGCAGAGCCCTTAACTGCAGATTAATTAATAAGCCTCACAATTTCTATCACTTGAGACAATCAATATGAAAGACAATGAAGGATAGACAGCAGAGAATTCACAATAAAATCCTGACTATCTACTATAAGGAGCTATCTTTTTGCAGGGTTTGTTCCTTTGTTCTTAATGACTGAGGAAGCACACGCTTCAGGCAAACAATATGTATGCTTTTATTATATTACTTCATAAGTCCAGTCAAGAGAGTGTGAAACAATAACTAGAAACAGCACAAAGTTTTAGCCTGAAGCGTGTGCCTCTCTGAACTGAACATCTAAGCGAGCTTCATATAGTATTACTGCATATAGGATGCGTCTTTACTCACTGCATATCATCCTGGGTGCTGTCCCAGTTACCTTTTTCTATTTGTCATACTCATCCCCTATGGAGCTATACATCAAGAGACGCGAGAGAGCCTCCGACCAAGGCAGATATTATTAGTCCACTCAAGCAGGTGCAAATTGGTCTGATGGAAGGAAACATAAAAAAACCCATCTCGTAGCCGTTTCATTTAAAGTTGTTGTCGAAGGAGCAGAAACATGTTGTCTAACGATAAGAAGACAGACACTGAAAAGGATGTTTAACGGCGGAGTCATTCAGCGAGCGGCCTTGGTTGCCATATGGAGGCGAGCCGTTGGAACAGTCATGGAGGGCAAGTAGACAAGTTTACATGAGTGCATGACCGACTGTGACGTGCGCGGATGAGTGTGCAGCAGCTTATGAACCCTGCAGCCCAATGTGCACATCCAGGCGTGTTTGTGTGTCTGTGTACTTACTCGTGATAAAGTGATGTGAATGTAAATAGCGTGTGTGTGTGTGTGTGTGTGTGTGTGTGTGCAGTATGTAAACAGCTTCCTCTGCATAATCTTGTACCTAGAACTGTGAAGAACTAGAGCTGACAGTTAATACAATCATGTACAGTAATATATTGTGTGCAAGACAAGGACTTATTAGATATAGATAAAGTGATGTATTGCAAAAATCAATATCATGGAGATGTGTAATATACACGAACCCGCAGGCTATGACACATAACAACACTTTGTGGAAAAAGCAGGAATGAATGTAACCTGACAGGTTGTTTCAGCCCTCTAATTTTCTTATTGAACTAAAGGAGGGAAATTAGTGAGAAGAGGCACCTATTCAAGATTATTTGCCAGACTTAGCGCTCAGTAATGGCTTCTCACCCTCCACAAATGACTCCAACCTTTTCTTAGTTGGACTCTTAGATTTAAATTGTTATCTATCACTGTAGCTGTGGTGTAAAAACACTACTTAGAAACCAGATTTTAGATGTTTCACCAGTGCTGATGTGGAATCAGTTTTTCTTTCTATTGATCTCAGTGGCTCCCAACCCAAAGGGCTCACAAAAGAAACCTGAGATGATTCTTACATTTTTTGTGTGAGGAAATATATAAAATAAAATCATTTAATTTTCCAGTTTTTATAAGGGAAGAAAACATGTTTTGGACATATTTGTGTCTTCCGTATTTCCCATGGTAAAGGTTGACTGACATTGTAAGGAGAGGCGCTGTCAACTTCTCCAATGCACTACCAACCGGAGCACATCATACTGTGTCTCTGGAGCCTATGAACATTAATACAAGGTGTTTTTTTTCCACATAGCTATCAACAGTTGCGCCAAAAACACCAGGTAGCAGCGAAGTGCGGCCAAAAGGCACGAGGACATTTTTTGTAACATAGGTCAACATGTCACAGGAGTCACAGGATATGTTTACTTATTGACTGGCCACATTTCGATGCTAAACTATCCCCAACGTTTAGTTTGGCCAAGCGGGCAACCTCCGGTTCTGAAAAGTGAAGCCAACCTGGAAGTGCCTTAAACTTGCATTCTTTCTAACAGCCAGCAGGGGGCGACACCTTTGGTTGCAAAAAGAAGTCAGATTGTATAGAAGTCTATGAGAAAATGAGCCTACTTCTCACTTGATTTATTACCTCAGTAAACATTGTAAACATGAGTTTATGGTCTCAATCACTAGTTTCAAATCTTCTTTAATACAGCATGATGTTCAATTAGTAAATTATGGTCCCATTTAGAGTCAAATAGACCATAAAGCAGGGTATGCTTTAGGGCGTGGCTACGTTGTCATTGACAGGTCGCTACCAAGGCGTTGTCCGGTCTGGGAGTTGTCCGTGTTTTCGTCTTACAACTTTAACCCTTTCACAGTGGGTTTTCAGTTCATGAAAGTTAATTGTAAAATTTTAGTTGCCTAAAAATGTCTTATTCGGTGTTTGGTTGTACTTAGCTCCACCCTCTCGTGCCACTTCTGGTTGCAAAAAACCAAGATGGCGACGGACAAAATGCCAAACCTTGAGGCTTCAAAACAGCAGTCCTCAGACCAATGGTTGATGTCACGGTGACTACGCCCATTTCTTATAAACCATGTCTTATGGTTTGGCCATACATAATCAAAACAGCCACGGCTCGCTGAGCCCGTTAGCGATTTATGCTGCCTATCCCGTTACAACAGGCAACATTTGGAAGGACCCATTCGGAGAGTGTAGTTAGTTCGCCTAGCTTGCTAAAGCTAGCACTGTTCCCCATGCGGTGTTAATTTTGTGCTAAAATGTTTTCTGTCGGGGCTGCACGGTGGTGTAGTGGTTAGCACTGGCGCCTCACAGCTAGAGGGTTGCAGGTTCAAATCCGGCTTGGGGCCCTTCTGTGTGGAGTTTGCATGTTCTCCCCGTGTTAGCGTGGGTTTTCTCCGGGTACTCCGGTTTCCTCCCACAGTCCAAAGACATGCAGGTTAGGTTAATTGTTGACTCTAAATTGCCCGTAGGTGTGAATGTGAGTGTGAATGGTTGTCTGTCTCTATGTGTCAGCCCTGCGATGGACTGGCGACCTGTCCAGGGTGTACCCCGCCTTCGCCCAATGTCGGCTGGGATCGGCTCCAGCCCCCCCGCGACCCCTAACGGGATAAGCGGTTGCAGATGAGATGAGATGTTTTCTGTCTTCTCTCTTACAGTTCTTTTTCTTGTGAATTACTGAAGAGATTTTGTCTTTCAAGACTTAAAAAAATATCTAATTAAAACAATCTGCGGAGGGAAAATCACTTTGGTATTTGGTCTTGATATGTTAAACCTGTGAGAAGGGGTCACACGGAGAAGTAGTTTAATTTGAGTGGACTCAGGCCAAAAAAGGCTGAGAACCAGTGATTTAAAAGTTTGTTTAGAATTCACTTTTGAACTTTACTCTAGTGACTGAGAGCAAAAGCAGATCATTAAAAAAAACATTCTGAACTTGTTTAAAGAAAATATGTGACAAAAAGCAAACATAAGAATATGACGTATCTCTTCAATCGTTAATACACATGTTAAAGAATATTATTAGTCCCAAAAAAAAAAAGCAATTAAAAGACGTGTAAAAATTTACATACAGTCTCTTTAACAAAAGACAAAACTGGAGTACACCAACATTCACCAATATTCAGGTTGGATGCTGATTTCATCCATTTTTGAATCATAAATGGCCTCAGGCTGCAGCTGTGGAGGTCTCTGTGCCATTCTCTGTTTAAATCTAATTTAGTCTCCGTGGTTATAAACACTGACATGAATATTTACAGTTATATTATACGGTACTTTGCACAAAATATTCATCTTCAGTCTACATCTTTATCGTTTAAATCTCACACAGCTTTGCATACATTCGCTTACAAAATGCGAGCTGACAAGCTGTTATGTCAGCAATGTCTAAATCTGAGCTAAAGTGTAAAGTGCTGAAATGTTCCCTTAAAATGGGAGCGTGGCATCGACTCACTTTCTTTTTTTCTCTTTCAAAAGTGCATACATACAGCCTCAGGTGATGTGCAGCCAGCCACATTCAAAACTGAATTATATTAAAAGTACATTGATATGCAAAAAAGCTTGAAAGGGCATTTGAAAATGAAGATTTTTTTGTCTGATGTTGGTTTGCAGTCTTCATAGAGTCATTGTACAGTAGGAGTGCTTAGCTTAATAAGAAAAATTGCTTTTATTGAATATTTTGTACAGAAAGTGTCTCAAAGAAGCCTCTCAAACTGAGGCAGAAACTGAAAAGCGAAAGTTGATTTATGCCTTAAACTCGTGTCCCTGACCGAACACAAAGGGTCCTTTTCCTTGTGCTCCTCGTTTCCTTTCCTTGCCTCCTCTCCTCGCGTCCCTCCCACCTAAGATGCGAGCAGAGGAGGCGAGGAGAGACGAAACAGGGAAACGTGTTTTTGGAGAAACGAGACGTCCTTTCCTCTAAAGCGTCACGTGAAGCGACGTCCGTTTGATGGAGTTTGTGTCTGAACTGCACTAATACTACTACTACAGACACACAGTTATCAGTGGCAGAGCAGCAGTGTTTTCCCTTTGTAGTCTGTTACCTGTTTAACAAACACCTGCACATGAATAACAGCCTGCAGTCTGTATTCATACTGTGTCCTGCTTAGAGGCTCAGGAACCATTTCTACTGGCACAATGCCTTTTATATTATTTATTAAATATTAGCGTGTGTATTTATTGATATACTGATTGCGAATTAGTTATTTAATAACCCAGAATATGATTATTGTGTCTTTTGAACACTGGAAATTATAGGCTAAATAAACATACAACTTTGAATCTGTTATCTGTCTTCACTCCGGTATGAAACTTTTTGTGATGTAACAGATCACATCCTCACACCTCGTCTCCTCGAGGTGCATTTAAGGGATTGAAAGAGCTTCCGTGATGTCGGAGGGGGGACAATTTCCGGGTCAAGCGAGGAGATAGGATGCGAGGAAGCATAAGTTAGCACGTGAAAAAGACACGAGGTTTTATGAACTTTTCAGCAGTGTGAACAATAGCTGACCATGATGTATGCTAATGACAGTATGACATCTTCAATTACTTTTACATGGCAGGTTTCAAGGCTGTAGTTTGAACTTAAAGCAACTATGGTGATTGTATATTAACTTGTTTGTATCTTCAGATTAAAAAATACGTATGCCTGAGTTCCTGAATTGAGATAACAAAGGACTCAGAGGAACAGATTTCTGTCTGAAGATCTAATCAGAGGGTGACATCTGATGAGATGGATTTCATATGGAGAAATCAGACACATGCTAATTTTAAATGGTGACAGACAGGCTGAAGAGTAACACGCATGAAACAAGGCCCTAATTATGTAAAACCTGTTTTAATAAACATTAACAAAATGTTATTTTGACAAGAAATGTGTTGTTTTTTTTAATCATTTTTCTGCCTTATTACATGATGTAAGCTCACGGCTGTAATCAGCAAGCCTGTTGAAGTGTTTGAATGTGCAGCGTTAATTAATTATGAATTTGAGCAGGAGACAGAAACAGAGACTAGAAGGAGAGAGAGAGAATCTGAGAGGGAGGAAGGACGAACACGGAGGGATGGGAAGAAGAGATGAGCTGTCAGATAAACGTTTCAGAAGTCGAGAGTCATTGTGATCATTTCTTAGAGTTTAAATTGTTTTTTTTTTATCTCGTGAAATCTCTGAAAGACTGGATAAAAGAATAAGAGAGGCCTTCCCCAGAATACAGTCGAATAATCAAATCATCTAGAAAGTGCATCAGAGAGGAGACCGAAGTTATTCCGGCTCTGTTGAGATATTGATTTTACATATCAGGGACACCTCCTTCACTCTCATAACGCTTTTGAAATTCCTCGGGGTTTCAGGATTTATTGGAAAAAATATCAGAGTGCTGTGCCTTTGTTGAGGAGAGACACGTCTTTAGTGTAGCCCACTGTGAAGCATTTTGTTTCCTGAAGACAATAACATGAATATTCTAAACAGCCATTTAAAAAATATATTCTTTACAAACAGCATTTGCAAACCCTCCATCCGCCCATTACCTTACAAATTACACAATCAGCTATCGTCTCCATTCACACCTCACCCTCATCTATTATTAACCAAATGCAAAACAACAATTTAAGTGTCCAATTTAAAGGTGGGGAAAAAGACAAATGAGAAGATAATAACATAAAGAAGAACATTATCTAGTCCGGCAGTGCTTTCCCATCTGAATGTTCCAGTCTGCGGAGTAATGGCTCTTCAAGAACAACTGAATTACGTCTGTCAGATGACAACCAAGTCAAGTGATGCCGGGAACATTAACTTCAAGAGTGACCTTTCATTATCCAGTAGTGCACTTATGCTTTCATAGCAAAGCTCATAGGACAAATGTCTGAGCGCAGACTTAAAGAGCTGCGCTCTAATAAATTAAGATTTATGTCAGAATGAGTTCTTTGCTGGTTTGGTGACAGAAAAGGGCTTGTGGACTGGGAATAGTTCAACATATTGGGAAATATGCTTATTTGCGTGCTGCCGGAGACTTTTAAAGCTAGAGTTGGCAATCTTCTTCAAAAACTTTTTTTTTGTTATATTTGTCGAAATTGTCTTTACATCCCGACATCAATCAATAAAGCAAATGCTCTGACAAAAAAATAAAACAATCCAGTATCTGTGGCTGTCGCAGGACTGTAATAAACCCGTCCAATCATTTCATTCGGCCTGTCTATCTACCAACCTGCCTGCCCGACCCAACCGACAACAACAGCTGTCAGTGTGCTGACTTGACTATGACTTGTCCCAAACTGCATGTGATTATCATACAGTGGGCATGTCTGTGAAGGGGAGACTTGTGGGTACCTATAAAACCCATTTTCATTCACATATCTTGAGGTCAGAGGTCAAGGGACCCCTTTGAAAATGACCATGACAGTTTTTCCTTGCCAGAATTTCGCGTAAGTTTGAAGCGTTATTTAACCTCTTTCTCAAGCTAGTATGACATGGTTGGTACCAATGGATTCCTGAGGTTTTCTAGTTTCATATGATACCAGTATCTTCACTCTAGCTTTAAAACTGATCCCGCCACAACCTAAAAATCACAAGTTGCGTTAAAGAAATTAGTGGCGTTTCAAACAAATTTGCATTAACACGTTATTATGGCATTAACTTTGACAGCCCTAGGAAGAACATTGATACCACTCTCACATCTGTCCGGTAAAGCTTCAGCAGAACTCGGTTAGTTTAGCTTAGCACAAAGATTGGAGACTGGGACACAGCTAGCCTGGCTCTTTCCAAAATCCACCTACCAGCACCTCTGAAGCTCACTAATTAACACGTTATATCTTGTTTGTCTAACTCGCACAAAACAACACAGTGTAAAAATGACAACTCATTTATTTACAGGGAGGACCCAGTAACTTCTTTGAGCCAGGAAATAGTCCGGCACGTAACACCCCACAGAGAGACCGAAGGAAACCAGAACTTCCGGGTTCTGTTTGTCAATATTTCTGTTTTTTTTAGCGGCCTTTAATAAACAGCATTTCCCATAAACCCAAGACCATCATGACTTAAATGTCACTGCTCGACTGAGTGAGTTCATGGTCCGCAGTGAGTTCAGACATGTTTGTAATAACAGAGAGGACTAAAAAGTGAGTTAAAAGAGCGAGAGCAGAGCCAGGCTAGCTGTTTCCCTCTGTTTCCAGTCTTTTATGCTAATTTAATCTTACTGTCTCCTGGCTGTAACTTCATATTTAACAGATAAATGTGAGAATGGTATCATTCTTCTCCTCTAATCTTGGAAAGAAACCAAAATTTCCCAAAATGGCAACCCCAGCAGCAGTGTAATTGAATATCTCACAACATGCCAGCCATTACAGATTTATGTATGTGAACACACACACACACACACACACACACACACACACACACACTACTCACTCATTCAGACACTAGCTCCCCCTGCCCCAAACAGGCACAAATGCATGCACACTCACGCACACACACGCACGTATACACGCGCTGACACCCCCATAAACAGTGTTAAATCTTCACCATGTACAGCCCCAATTGTAATCCGCCAGCCAGTTGCTAGGCAACACTGGGACTTGTAATAGCACTCGGGTATCATGGCCCGCTGCGGGTGGGGGTGAGGGTGTGGATGGGGGTGCCGGGTGAGGATTTTTTTTTTTTTTTTTAAGAGGTGGCTTCTGGGGGGAGAATGACGACGGTCGATCAACTAATGGAGACTTGTTGGCTCCTCCTTTGACCACCCAACCATCTATTTAACCATCATGGGACCCAGCAGTCAACACTAATGCCCTTTCTGACAAGAGCCGTTCTACAAGAGGGGTCACGATGTTGGATGAGGGGCAGAACAGCAGGGACATTTATTTTTCCAATATATTCTGACAGAAGTAAGGGTAGGAGGAAGGATCGGTGATACTGAAAAGATGATATATTTTTAACCATATTATATCATATGTATTATATCATATTTTATTATTTTTCCAGATATAAACAGGAACATAGAAAGACAAGACAGCATTAATATCAAAACAAAAGGTAATGGCAACACAGTGCCTACAGTACGTCTGTTAATGCCTATTAGTCATTCTAGTCATCTTTATAAGCAAGATGGCTCCAGCACTCAAATGAAAATACTCTCTGGTGATTATTTTCTTGATTTAATTAATTGATCATTTGTTCTACAAATGCCAGAAAACAAGACAAATGGCCAATATTATTTCCCAGATTCCATGGTGATGTCTTCAAATTTCCTGTTTTATCTGACCAACAGTCCAAAATATGTTTTACTTTAGTTTAGTTTCCTATTATGTGACAAAGAAAAACATAAATTCCTCACATTAGAAGCTGGATGTTTGCATAAAAAATGGCTTAAACTAGTATAGTCAGCAAAATTGATTAATCAATTTAGCTAAAAAAAATTAAATTTTTACTAAAAAAGAATAAATATCTCAATATTTCTTATTAAACAACCTCCACATTGATAAATTGATGTTTTAGGGATTGGTCAATGTGTAAGGAAACGGACAGTGCCTTTTCCAATTGGAAGAAGAGACTTGGAATTGGTTGCAAAGCGGCATCGGTCATCATCCTTTCAGGCAGACATGGCTGCCAACACATCCCCCCAACACACATGTGCTACTACATGATACCACTCCATCCCTCATCCCTAAGAGCCAACCTGGGAGCAAGTTTGTCAGGCTTACTGTACCTTCTGCCTGTCGCCAAGCAGAACTAAACTAACCACCCCAGTGAAGAAGCAGTGCTGCTTACTGGAGCTCAACCGTGCCAAAGGGGGCAATTTAAAAAACATTATAATCACATGAGGAGAAATGTCTCTGGCTTGATAATTAGCAGTGGCGAGTGGGGGATATCTTTGATGCTGTTTGGTTTGGCTGCAGAGCAACAGCATAATGGGCTTCTTCATTATCTCGTTTCCAGCTGTCTCTGAAGCACTTTCAGGAGGTTGGAAAAACATACATTCATAATTCATGCAGGTTTCAGGGAAATTGTCTTTTGTCGATTTTCATTCTTAACTGTCCATAAAAGCACTGATGCTTTCAAGTGCAGCAAAAAAAGTGTAGTGCATGATATAAATGACACAATGGTTGAAAGAATAGTTTGATATTTTGGGAAAATACAGTCTTTGTGCTAAGCCAAGCTAACTGTAGCTGTATATTTGCCGGTGAAAATTAGATACCACAATAAAATACAAAAGTTAAACAATAAATCCCATGTGCTTCAAAATCCACTCTTTTATTACCGTTTGCATACTGGTTTTTGTTAGAAAGTTAAACAGGTCATAATTCCCTCTCTATTATCTATTGCTGTGAAAACATCTCCTTCAAACAACAGGATTTACTCAAGTTGCTTGCCAAAAACTACATTTTACATTTGAACACATCATTATAACGTTAGAATTTACCTTCACCAAATACTCATATTTACTGAATAGAGCCTGAAAGCATCATAATGTAAATTAATGGCACCTTCTGTGTTGATATTGGTAGGATGAGAGCTAGTTAACGTTGGCCGTTAGCAGCCGGTAAGCAGCACAGTCCTGCACGGAGCTAACAGCTAACGTTAAATAGCTCTCGCCCTGCTTATTTCAACAGAGATTTGTTGTTCACAATGTAGCTGTATTAGGGGAAAAATAGGGTGCGTCCCCTTAACATGCGTCAGGGAGTTTACTGCATCCCAAACACATTTAATACCATCTTCGGGATGACGGGACGCCGTTAGTCTTGAGCCCTGCGGTATGTAGAAAAACAAGTACCATCACGTTTTCAGAATTGTGGCATCATCTTGGTATCAAAGTCTCTGTTCTCGTGACATCCCTAGTTAGTATCAATCTTCTCATCTAACTCTTGGTAAGAAAGTTGAAAAATGTTAAACTATTCCTTTAATTGGAGTGTTATGTGCAGCTATTTGGCTGTTTGAAACCTGGACTGAGAGTTTCAGTCAGTAGCCAACAGCCATTACTGATACAGTCATATGTTTTCTCACCCTCTCCGGAGCACTCGTACTCAAGCACACATGCTCAGAGCAGCAAGGTCCCTCAGCTACAACAATAGTGATATAATGACAAAGTCTTACACTGTAGGCACCACTACGGATCGCCCAGGCATATCTGCACATGGACCATTTGTTCTTCATTGTGCCTCTCTGCGGCTCTGCTCGCCATCGGCCTTTATGGCTCCTGACAACTCATGTGACAAATAGCCTCCAGGCCGCCTCTCTCCTGATACCTCAGCTCCACCCCAACAATCTGCACTTCCTCTTTGATGATAATCGTCTGGTAGCGAAGACTGACCGTGTGCATGAGCCATGGGGAATCACTGTCTGGCATCGGGATCCACCAGCTGCCAGCGTCAATCACCAAGTCTGTTTCCAAGCCCCTGTTGGTGTGTGTTGTAGTGAAACCATGCCACCCTGTGGAGGGAAGAGCTTCAGAGCACATCAGATTGATGAGCAAATCACTGGTTTTGCAAGTCTACATCTAACTGGATCTAGGATCCGAAGCTTGATTTTAATGCGATGTAATGCTTTATTGATCCCTAGAGGAGAATTCTCTTTTCACTTTTCTCCCTCCACCTTTAGGTCAGAGCACTGGGTCAGATACAAAACAGCCGTGTCTCGCTCGAGGACATGTTGGCAGGACGGATGCTTGCTGACACTGGAGCTTGGAGCAGAGTTCTCTGGTGGAAGAAGAGTCTTCATACTCACATTGCCACCCTGCTGCACAAACTGCATCCAGAGGATAAGTTTTGTTGTCTTCATGAATTAAGTTTCATGAATGTCTTATTTTTTCTAATTTAAAAGGGCTTAAATTTAAAGCAACATATACAGTACATTAGTGAGATACTATAATTTACACCATAGATTTTTTTCATCACACTACAAATGCAGGTAAACTCCACAAAAAGAAAATCCTCCACAACATCCACGTGTCAGGTCCTCTGTTTTGCAATAGGTACCAGTTAACTAGGCCACATTCCTTCTGCACCCTACTTCTACAGTATACTTGTGGCTCTGACCTAACCTGTGTAATGACTGGCACACTGACAAGGCCTATTGGACTCTGGAATAATTGCTATTTGATAACCTCTTCAACCTTGCCGACCTGTTGGTGGGTCAATCATTACATGATGTTTGGACAAACTGTTTAATCCCTCGGGACAGTGTTTTAAATTCTACTTGCATTAATGGGGTATATTGACATAGTTCAACATATTCTCATACAACGGTTTGTATGATATCTTACAAATAGTTATTCCTAATTTTTCATGCATTTTCCTATAAATGTCCAGCAACGTGTGACGCACGTGTCAATATCCGCTGCCGTCTTTTCTAAATAAACTTCCGTCTTTACAGGAAACAACTTGGTTTGGTTTCTGCAACAAAACTGCTTAGTTAGATTTAGGAAAAGATTGCCTTGGTTAGGTTTAGGCAACAAAACTACTTAGTTAGATTTAGGAAAAGATTGACTTGGTTAGGTTTAGGCAACAAAACTACTTGGTTAGATTTAGGAAAAGACTGACTTGGTTAGGTTTAGGCAACAAAACTACTTAGTTAGGTTTAGAAAAGATCAATTTGGTTACGTTTAGGCAACAAAACTACTTAGTTAGGAAGTCCGGAAGTGGCGTTACTTCAGTACAGATGTTATGTGACAAATAAATCAACCATGACTTCTGGTTTCACACGGGGCATGAACTCCGGTCTCCTGGGTGAAAGTTCAGGGTTTTTTGACCCACCAATCGTGGTTTACAAAACTTACTCCATGTAAAGGTTTCAGAGGCTTTTTTTTTTTTATAAGGTTTTCATACTCTGGATTCTGAAAGCAATGATAATAAACCAGCAAGTTAAATTAGGTTTTGACTTTATTTATTTATTCATTCATTTTTTTAAGGTTTTTGTTGCCTTTGTTAGGGCAGCTGGAGAACGGCAGGAAAGGGGAGCGAGAGGGGATGACATGTCTTGCCAATAGCCTGATACACTGTATATGCATGCAAATATTGCAATATGTATTTGGGCAAGACAATATTATGAAGAGAGGAGGACTTGGCGACTGACCATAGAGTATAGTCAGGTCAAATAAAGTCAAAACCTTCTTGACTTAACGTTTGTTTGCTGCATGCTTGTCGTCCTGACTAGACTTTTTCCTAGATCCTCCTGGCCGTGGGTCCTCCTCCTCCTCCTCCCCCTGCTTCTCCTCCCCCTCGTCAGTCAAGTCAAGTCAATTTTATTTGTATAGCCCAAAATCACAAATCACAAATTTGCCTCAGGGGACTTTACAATCTGTACAGGATACGACACCCGCTGTCCTTTACAGTGCGACCCTCTCATCGGATAAGGAAAAACTCCCCACCAAAAAAAACCCTTCTAACAGGGGAAAAAAAAAATAGAAGAAACCTCAGGAAGTGCAACAGAGGAGGGATCCCCCCTCCAGGATGGACAGACGTGCAATAGATGTCAGTCTCTTCTGCAGCACCTCCATCGTTTGAATGGTTTGCTGCTTCTTGTATGCTCCTCCTCATCGTCCTGACTCAACTTTTTCGAGTTCCTCCTGGCCGTGGGTCCTCCTCCTCCTAGGGGTGTAGGAAAATATTGAACAAATTGAATATTGCAATATTATGTTTTGCGATACTGTATCGATTCTCCAAAATGTTGTATCGATTTTTAATTAACCTCTTAAAAATCAGACAGCCTGCCGGCGGACCCTGCCACTATTACTATTTTTTGGAGGTTGCAGTAGGTTTTAAAGCCAGAGGGAAGCTACTGGAATCATATGAAACTAAAAAACCTAAGGAATCCATTGGTACGTTGTCATCAACATTGTTGTTATTGTGGATGCCGTCATTGTTGTCGAGGTTGTCGTGGATGTCATTGTTGACAATGTTTCCATGGTTTTCCTCATCCTGGTTTTCATGGTTGCCCTAGACTGCATGGTTGTTTCCATCGTTGTCAGCTCCTTGGTGCACAGGTCCTAGAAACACCTCCACTAACTCAATGATGCCGGGCTCATCTGGTCCACCATTCAGGTTTAATACTAACCAGGCAATGAATCCACCATGAAGTTGATTGTCTATTGGCTGATCTCCTCTTGGAAATAAATAGTGGAGGAACACAGGGCCTGCAAGATCAGGTAGAGAATAATGTTATACCATTGAATTTAACTGTAAATCAGTCTCCCTTAAAGGTGGAGTTTGCTATTCTGGAGAAAGATAGTTGATATTTGAAGTCAACACCCAAACAAATACCAACCCTCTCGCTCCCACTGCCTTTCTCTTTATACATCCATGGCCTTTCCCCTGCTGGAATAGTGATGTGTGACTCATAGAGCTGTACTGAATAGTTCGTTTGACTTATTATTATTATTAATAACTTCGGCTGAGTGTCCATATAGCGTTTTTTTAGCGTCTTTTTCAAAATGCTCGCCGACTTTTTGTATGGCCGCTCCAAGCGCTTCTAGTTGAAAATCCTTGAACCTTTCAGAAAGGCGCTGCGCTCCTCAGCGCCCTGCCAGCGTGGACACACATTATGTGCAATAGTCCACCTTTCACCTTCTCTTCCCCTCTTCTTGTCTCAGTCCAAAAGATGGATGTAATCATTTCCAAAATTCACAACATGCTTTTATCAAACAAAATATTCTACTTACTTCAATCCATATTTCTTGGCAAAAACATAGCTTGCAGCACACAAAGGGAAGCTCGCAACTGTACTAACAGACATTCGAAGCTTCATTTGAAAAACTCAAAAGAAGCTTTGAACGGAAAAAAATAACATTCGATACAGCCCTAGTGGCTCGGTCCGATCCATTTTGTTTGTTTCCCATTTACAGAGCCAGGGCTGTGTATGAACACCAGATTTTTTTTTCAATGCACACACAGAACGGACAGCTAGCGGACCGTAAGGAGATATTCACTGAATTTGATAAAAAATGTATTGGATTAGAGTCACAGACTCCACCTTTAAATAGCTTTTGGAAAGACTGTACATCAGTGTGGTCTGTGTAAACTGATGAACCAAGTACTTACGGTCGTTTCCATCGTTGTGGGGTCCGTCTCCTCTTCCATCCATTTTGACTAAATAGATCAGACATAGAAATCAAAAATTGTCTTACAATATTACAATGTTGTCCACCCAACCTCAAATATTTACAATTCTGAAACTTGAAACCCTCAAGTAAACAAGAATATGATTTTCAAAAGATACAAGTCCCTATCAGCAGATTAATGCTACTCTTAAATAGTGGACAAGTTTGCAAAACAAAATTGTGAATTTAACACTATGACTGACTTATTAAGTAGACACCAGCAGAGTCATGTTACAGTCTTTCTCATTTACTTTGGCTCAATTCTTGAATGAGAATTGCTTTTTTTTCAAAACAATAAGTTCAAATCTCTAAACAATTGGTTTGCTGTTCACAACAGATTTGAATTTCTCATTCATTCAAGCAAACTGCATGTGTTTTGGCACATGTGCAAAAGAGTCAGTACAATAACCGCTTGCAGATGGCTGGCTGATCAAAACTGATGAGTTGATTCTCAGTGAAGTTGTCGTCCCCTTCACAACTTCTAAACATGATTTCACCATTTGAGCCATCACATGCAAAACGATCCATTCAATTATCAAAATCTGTCAGACATGCATGTACTGTATATTCCATACATATCTATGACGAGAAGGTACAATTTGTTGTTTTTGAACTGAACTACCAAAGGTTTTTTCATTGTTGCAGGGTTCTTGTTCTTTTTTTAGCATTACAGTAGATGTCATTTTGTGGCAACATTTTAGGTTTTTTCATTGTTTTGTGTTTCCAATACATGTAACACATTGCTACACAAAATACATTTACTGTATACATACAAATGTGCATATCCTTTTTCTGTGTAGCTACTACAGTATTGGCTTTTCCCATTTAACTGTGACCTTCTGTTGAAATGTGTATCTAAACAGTGCCGTGGGATACACAACAGCATTCAGCTAGACAAACTAACATTCTTGTATAGTACAGTAAGCAGTCAGTGTTTACATATACAGAAACATTTCCAGGGTTGACTGCCGTGGTGAAAAAACATGTAAACATTTTGACCAGTACGGCTCACACCATGACAAAACAACTTTTCATTTTGGTGGCATTTGCCAATTCACTGACACAATAACTAGCTTTTGACGCATGAATGAAATGTTTTGGGTGAGTTACTATCTTTTTGCAGACATGCAATAGTGTTGTGATGTCCCAGCAAACAATTGTGACAATTGTACCTACAATTTAGAGAATGTTAAGACTGTTTTGGAAAATGAGCCAAAGCGATTGAGAAAAACTGTAATACTTAAATTATAGACTAGGTTATTGAGGAATGAGCCTCTGCACAAGGTTACAGACTTACCTTACTTCCAGAGAACTGGTCTACAATTTTAGTTGCAAAATTGAAAGCTCAAGGCTGTATGTCACAGAAATACGTATTTCTGAAAAAGTGGTTGTCTCCAAGGAAAAACTACAGCTGCTACAATGTACTTTGAGAGTTGATCCGTGTTAATCTGTGTTAATCAGAACTGTCATCAACATTCTATAGTTCTAAGATTCTATGGATTCTCTAGATTCTATCTAAGAATTCTAAGAACTACACTGATAGTCAACAATAAGTATATAATAATATAATAATAATATATATCTATCAGGGCTGTCAATCAATTAAAATATTTAATTGTGATTAATTACATAATTGTTCATAATCAATCGCAATTAATCACACTTTTTTTTATCTGTTCAAAATGTACCTTAAAGGGAGATTTGTCAAGTTTTTAATACTCTTATCAACATGGGAGTGAGCAAATATGCTTGCTTTATGCAAATGTATGTATACATTTATTATTAAAAATCAATTCATATCACAAAATAATGACAAACATTGTCCAGAAACCCTCACACGTACTGCATTTAGCATAAAATAAAATATGCTCAAATCATAACATGGCAAACTCAAACCCAACAGGCAACACCAGCTGTCAGTGTGTCAGTGTGCTGACTTGACTATGATTTGCCCCAAACTGCATGTGATTATCATAAAGTGGGCATGTCAGTAAAGCGGAGACCCGTGGGTACCTATAGAACCCCTTTGAAAATGGCCATGACAGCTTTGGACTGTGCCAGGCTAGCTATGTCTCCCTTGTATTCCGTCTTTATGCTAAGCTAACCATCTCCAGCTACAAATTTACCCGTACAAACATTGAGAGTGGTATAGATCTTTTCATCTTCCTCTTGACAACAATGTGAATATAAGCCTATAACCCATAATATTCCTTTAACAGGGTTAGTCCTTTCAAGCTGACAAGTGCATAATATGACATTTTAAAAACTGAACCTCCTCTGTTGGATAAACGTTTTATGTTGAACTTTATTCAAAGGTGTTTAGATTAAAAAGTGAATTGACCTCACTGGGTGTAGAGGTGACAGTGCTGAGAGCAGAGGAGGGACTCAGGCTGTGATTATTCATCCATGGGTCACACAGAGTTCAACATCTGGTCAGAGAGACAACAGAGATAGTTGCTCACCCTTGACAGCATGAGAGACAGAGAGAAACGGAGAGGAACAGATTTATTTATTTAACTTTCCTGCGATCCTGACCGACTTTACTGTCTTTCAGAGGCTGTAGTTAGAGTGAAGATACAGATATCATATGAAACTAAAAACCTAAGGAATCTATTGGTACTAACCATTTCATACTAGCTCGTCGGAATAACGCTTCAAAGTTAGGCTAAATTTTGGTGAGGAAAAACTGGCATGGCCATTTTCAAAGGGTTACTGTGACCTCTGACCTCAAGTTATGTGAATGAAAATGGGTTCCATGGGTACCCACAAGTCTCCCTTTTACAGACATGCAAAATCAATAAAAATGTTTGCATGTAGTATAAATGTGTTATTTTCGCCTATTCTAAAAATGGTGTATTTGAACATTTCTGAACACTGGGGTCCCTAAACAGTCTTGGAATTACATACATCATCATCTTTGGGTATCACTGTAAAGTTGAGACTCTTGTGGATCCAATGAACCCAACTGTATTCATGTGTGATGATGTTAGTCTCCATAGTAGCCATTTCATTGTAGTGAGACTATTTTTTGTTAATTTTACCTCACTGTATAAAATGACCTGTTGTGACCTCTAGGATAATCACAGCCTGATGAAACTTTACAGCCACAAACAAGAGACCTAGGGCGTTCAGAGGATGGATTGCTTTCCTGGGTAAACTGACATTAAGGGAGTTTCTGAGCAGTTTCCAGAACAGAAGTGCTCACCATCCAATCACCGAAAAATGCAATTTTTGCAGAAATCTCCAAATGTCAAAAGTTTTTGACACCAAATCACAGCATGGCTTTTTCTATGGTGTTCCTCAAGGTCTTGGTGTCTTAATGTGGTATTTTAGAGGGATCATTGATCATTTTTATCAATTCTCGAGTGGTACAAAATGGTTAAATTTAGCACTAAATCTGTGTAACAAATGGTATCAAACCAAAAATTGCTGCAACAATTTATGAGACATAATAGAGCATGGGAATTGCGGGACACTTGGGCACAGTACACAAGCTGAGGATTGATCACTCTGCAGCTGGCCGCCTTTGTGGAAGGTGTATAGTGTTAAATGGCCGAAACATCTGATGATACAAGGGTACACTACTGATGATGTGTCCTGTGTCCAATTGTCCTGAAATGTCACAACCCAGGCAACCCACCCACAAACTCTGAGAACCCCCACCTGTCAATTGTCAACCACTCTAAACAACAAGGTGAATTTCGTGGAGGTGCTCACCACATAATGGCACAAGGGACAGATTTTAACACCACGTCTTTTTTTATTCTGGGAATGACCATCATATACTTAAATCATAATGTTCTAAACCCCTTATACACTTTTACAATTCATTTTAATTCATTCATTCAATAATTCAATCATTCATTCATGTTTATTTCTGATTTATGACTAGAACAACTTGACACAGTGCTGAGTAACATCTCAAATGAATCCTCAAGTTTCCCAGCTATCAGATGATGTGCACCACTTCTATGTGACATCTACTGTTGAAAAATGGTTCTATTGTGGGTCTCAGAGGGTTAATAAAGTTTGTCAAAAAGGATGCCAAATATATGATTCAAGAAAATACCTGCAAAAAAACCCAACTCAACATTACCATCAGCCTCAGCCATACTTTGTGTTTTTAATGCAACAGACTAAACTTACATGGTGAACATTACACCTGCTTGGTATTACATTGTTTTTGTCAATACCTCGAAATTGAGAATTTGAAACAGGCATGACTGAATACATATCGTTTAATGTAAAAATCTATTAATTACGGTTTAATAATTTAGGTTTTCAACATATAATTTGTCAGGGGAGTCGTTTACATGCATGCACTGTGACTTAACCTCAGTGGTGCAGCTTTGAAAATAGTGACGGAGTAGGAACGAGTCAATGTGTTACAGTGACGATTTGCCATTTGTTTTGTCTAGTGTCCATTTTGCCAGCTGCAAAGGAGCCTCTTTAAATTGCTCTGCAGCTGCGTCTTTTTTTAGCCTCCACGTTTCCCTGCCGGCTCGGGTTGTGGAAGTATAGCGTGTAATAACTTCAGTGAATGAGCGCTGGTGTTTGCTGCAGGCCTTTGTGAGCTTCTCCTCTGAGCTGGAACTGACTGAGCTCATACTTGCAGCGGGTGTTCCAGCGCTTCAGTTTGCAGCCTCGGTGTCGAGTACTCTGCGTGGTCGCCTAGTGACGCTTGATTTCGGGAAGGACGCGCTGCAATGGATCGGTGAGGCTGCAACTGCGTGGAGGACGTGTTACCTCAGTTATTCTCAAATCAAGCCAGTAACTTAATGTTTAAGACGACTTGTTTAAATATGTCGATGTTTTGAATCGAATTTATGGTTGAATATGACCAAGTTGAGAATATCCTAATGTTATATATCTTAATTAAAGAATATTAACATCAGTTTGCATACTCTGTAAATTATTACTTTTTTTTCACTGTGAGTGACTGAAAAGCAAAATATGTTATTTTACTAAAAATATTTTGGAATTATTTTAATTTATAATATTGGTGAAATTTTAATTATTTTTTTAGTCCAAAAATACTACATGTCATACTTTAATTCACTGAAGTTCCCACATCAAAGTGGCAGCTCAGAACCAGGCTTTTGTTTTTTAATTTCATTATTAGTGAAAGATAACACTAGAGGTGCTACTTGTGTTTTTTTTTTCTTTTTTTCATACCAAATTAAATATTAATAATAAAAAACATTTTAAATGCACAAATTAACTTCAATTGAAATTACTAAAACAGCAGGTAAATGATCGTTGTTAAACTTATAACACAGCTTCTCAGTGTGGTTTCCTTTTTATGGACATTGAAAATAGGACTGTGTAAAAAGAGCATCTTCATTTGTACTTTTAATAATAATAATATATTTTATTTATAAAGTGCTTTTCAAGAAACTCAAAGACACATTACACAGCTAAAATGATCATGAACAAGGACTTTTCTGGTTTTAGAGTTCCCTTTGAGTTGCTTAGTTTTCTAGTGGCTCACACTTCAGTGCTTCAGAGTGGCATACATTAGTTAACAGAGTGGTAATGGTCTCTTTTTGTCCCAGCAGATCTACTACAGTGGAACACTATAAGGCAGCCATGTTGCTGAGTGGTGTCGGTGATGCTCTGGGATACAGGAACCAGCTGTGGGAGTACAATGAGTCGGGACCAGTTATTCATCAGGTCAGTGCAGGAACAACATGAAAGGAGGGGCTGAGTTTGTGATAAAGCTAAACCATATAGGTGCAGTTTAAACTTTAAGGTTGGGGGTTCACAAAAAAAATCTAGAGGGAATGTATTGTTTACAACGCAGAGAGGTCTAGTGTATTGGGATATGTGTATCTTATACAGTATATTACACCCTCCAAACAGAATGCAAAGCGAGCAAGTGTCATGGACAAAATCAGTTTGATTGCATTGTTTTCTATTGGAATGAACTAACTGGCCACAAGCGACGAAGCGCTGCACAGCATGCTGTTTTGAGCTGAACTTTTGTCGGACGTCCTGTTTCAATTCATTCCTCACTTGGAAAGCGTTGCAACGGATGAGGAAGGGCTGATTAGTGAAGTTGAAATGAGGAGTTATCTGATAGGTTACCCCCTCATTTCACTACAAAACACCTAAATGAGGTGTCAGCCGGCTGGAGAGAGATCAGGGGATCAGTGAGCCCCCTGAACCAACGCAAACTAACCCTAAACCACTGCTAAAGTTGTATGCGACCTTAATTGTCTACCCTCGTCCTTTCTGTCCTTGCAGGAGCTGAAGGAGCTCGGTGGTCTGAAGAACATCAAGGTCGAGCTCCCTGACTGGCCGGTGAGTGACGACACAGTTCTGCATCTGGCGACGGCTGAAGGGCTGGCAACTGGTGAGGTCCAAATGACATTGAACCCATCCGCTCCCTCCGGTTTCTCTCCCTCCTTTGCTCAATTTCTTCCAAACAAGAAGTTTATTGGATTGATCTGATAGTCAGTGTCGTGCTGATGAGGCCTCATCAGGACACGCACCACACCCTCCTCCTCACAACTAAAGGTCAAATCTAATTTCCAGTCTTGCCTTGATTTGCTGCTCTATTACGCCTCTGCACAAGTGGAAGGAAAATGGTAGAAATTCAACTTAACCTTTACTGTGATAAGGCAAACAAGCAGCCTTGTTAACAGGTCCCTTTACATCTTTGAAAAGTTAATAAGGATGACATCTGCAGTTTGAACAAGTTGACTCTGCGTTGTCTCCCCCGTAGGGAAGGGGGGGGAGGAACTCTTGCATGATGTGGCTACTCGATATGTGGAGGGTATGAAAGACATGGACGGGAGGAAACCGGGGCCTTCAAGCATTCTGGGTGAGACAAACTCTTCTTTTTAAAATCCTATCACATTGTAGTGATGGCAGAGATCTGACTTACTCTCATTTGCTCTTTTAGGAGTCTCCCAGCTGAGGCCTGGAGAGGAAGGGGGCTTCAGAGTGCCCTATAATCCAGAGGGGACGGGCTGTGGAGCGGCCATGAGGTCCATGTGCATTGGCCTCAGGTAAGATGCTTGTCCCATCGTGTAGCCATCACTCAAGACTCTAGCACCCTTTTTTTAGGTGTTCTTGTAGACGAAAAGCTTAGTTGGAGGCAACAATAATGACTATATGTATAAAAGAAAATGTGCGAAATAAAAAGTAATTATTCGTAAAGTGGGTGCCATGATTAACCCTAAACGTTTCCCTATGCTTTATCATAGCCTGTCCGTCATGGCCATCAAGCCACTCTTTCTTTCGTTGGCTGTCGGCTGTAGACTTTTCGGTGTGTTCAAATACAACCTTTTGGCCAGGACAAAGGCGACGTGAGGCGACGCAGCTGGTGGCCTTCGTTGCCGCTAGTTCTTTGATGACGGCTTGGTGCGTCCCCCAGCCTTACAGCAGCCCTCGCCCAGACCTCGCTGCTTCCTGGGGCCGGGGAGTGCCCGCTGCGCAGTGCGCCATCTCTCCATGCGTGGAGTTTCGGGACTCCCGGTGTGTCTTATCATGGTTTAAAGAATTCAGGATAGCGATATTATCGATTAATCTTTAACTTTGTTTATTGTGCGTTTTGCTTTTTTTTTGGCAAATTAGTTACACTCAAAATACGGGAGTAGGGAGGTGTAAAGAGGGTCTGTAACCATAACTGTATATATAAAATGATTTAAGAGTCGCTGAATCATTTACACAATATTATCCTATGTGTATTATTAACACCATATCAATATTTAACGGCTATATCGCGACACCCCTTTAGGTAGACCAATGTTAATCAGCTCCCAGGTCAGTCAGTGTTTAAAAAACATCTAAAATACACTCTTTAGTTTAAGTTTTAGTCTTAGTTATTTATTTATTTAATTTTTTCTATTATGAGTATTTAATTTCATATTACTTTTCTTATCATAGCTGTGTTTTTTTTGTTTTTTTTACAGAATAATGACTCTTATGTTTTTAATTATTTTTATTCAAAATTGTAATCAGTTGAGTTTATATTATTTGATTGTTTTAATTAAAATTGGGGGAGACCCGTGATAAGCCTTTTAGGCTTTTGGTCTCCCTTGCATATCCTTTTGATATTTCTATTGTTTTGTTAATAGTCTTTTTAATGTGCTATTAAGTAATTCAACCAAATAATTAAAACGCCTGAGAATAAAAACATAACAACAGTCTAAGTGCAGTTTAAATGTTCTGTCTTCTGCCTGAGTCCTCCATGGGCTTGGGTATTATTTTTTAGTCAGTTATGTTGCAGCTTTGCCTTCCAGAGCAGGTAGAGGGCAACTTAATGACTAACCGAGGGAAAAGGAAATATGTTACAAAGTGATTTAGATTTGAGTGGCACTATATTATCAATTCATATATATATAACTGGCAGGTGTTCCAGAAAATCTAGGCCCCTCTCTGTTGTGTTAGAACTTGTTTTCCTGAAATCCGTAGGGTTTTGTTTTTGTTTGACATACCTGAAAGCCTGTACTACAAAGCGAGTTCGACATACCCGGGGTATCTTCTCGTTATCCGGTTTAACTAACCCTAACAAACGTGATCACGCTAAGCAGCCCTACGACGGTGGTTATCAACTCGGTAAATCACATAAAGGGGCGGTGATTGCCGCATGTTACCAATCACAAACATGGACAAGTCTACTGTCAGCAGAGCGTCACATTTTACAAACGCAGAGCGAACTATAATGTTAGACAAATATGAAGAAGTTAAACACATAATCTAGACTAACTGTAACAGAAGCTGCCAAACGCAGGAAGGACAGCTGGCAAAAGAAAAAAATGCCAATGTGTAAATTAATAGACTTGTTAATTTAACAGAATACTCAAAAGTCAGGTATATTCATCCAGATGGGGCAGTGATGTATAAATAGCTTTCAGAACAGAATGGATGAATAGATTATACTTCATTATGCCCATTGGTAATAAGACAGCATGTATGACTATTTCAGCCTTCTTTCAGCTGCGTCCCCGACTCCGGTGGTGTGAAACTGACTTGAGAGCAAGTAAAAAAAATAAATATAAAAACATAATTCAAAGTGGTAAACACCCTGTCCTTCCTGCCATTGTCAATTTAAACTGTGTTGCTTTTAATCTGGATTATGACTTGTACTTCTTCGTATTTGTGTAATATTATCATTTCGATCTTCGCACCGAGCTGTGATTGGTCAGTAGGCGGTGCTTTCATTTCGAGTTGATCTCTTATCTGGAACATCACTTTACAGCATAAGTTACCATGGCGATCTACCTCGGTAAGAAGTGAACCACTGTCGCAGTACGGAAAACCCTGGGTTAACCCTGAAGTTAACTCCAAATCCTGCTTCATAGTACGGGTCTCTGATGTTTGCAGTAATCTGCTAAGACATTTTATTTATGTATCATATTTATTTACAAGTAAACTCAATGTGCTTTACATTAAAATGCACATGTAAATCAGCTATCCCCCCAAAGACAGCAAGGAACCCAGACTCACCCCTCTGACATTCAGACACATACAGACAGTTACTACGGTTTTCAGTTTGAGGTCAGGGTTAGGAGGGTTAGGAGGGTTAGGGAGCATTACAGTCGTGCCACTTGGTAACATGAACAAGTTTCTTAAATGAATCCGCTTGATGTATAAATCCTCTTAACTCTTTATATGTTTTTAAAGTGTGAAAGTCTTGTCCTTCTTATGTTACTGACATGACTTTTGAAAGTTAAGGTCAGAGTCCAAAATAACTCCTTAGGTTCCTGAATTACTGTCTCTGAAATACAGAGACAGTAAGTGTGAATGCATTTCCTCGCTCTGGTTTTTTGGGCTCTACAAGAAATATCTCAACCCTATCTCAGGAAATAATGAGGGAACTGATGATTATTTATTCGATCGATTGATCTTCTGATTATTTTCCCAGATCCCAAAACAACTTTTTTTTTTTTTTTATATATATATACTTTATTTTTTCCCTTTTTTCAAGGTTGTTTTCATATATGCAATTTACAGTTCATAATTACAATAGTTTATAAACCAATTTTTAAGTTGTTGAGCTTATAGACAAACTCATTAAGTACACTAGAGAAAACAACTTCAACATTCAAAATTGAAATAAAATTAAAAGAAATAATAATAATAATAATAATGATAATAATAACAATAATAACGATGATGATGATGATAATAATAATAATAATAATAATAATAATAAAAAAGAAAGAATAGAGTTGACAAAACAACTTATCTTTAGGTTGGAGAATCTGAGAGTGTTCAACATTGTTGCTCAAAACGTGATTTAAATGATTAATCTGTCAACAGAATTGCGATGAATCCACTAATCGTTTCATCTCTAACTTCATTTGGTTGTGGAGAGGAATTAATCAGGAATTGATTGGATGGGAATAATCAGTTTTTAATTGTAGAAAAAACAAAATGTTCTGGCAGGTTCTCGTCATTTTCACTCAGGATGATGAGTCATAATACATTTAAATAATACATTTAAAAAAGAAATGTCAGTGAAGTAGCATTATTAAAAATGCACAGTGCTACTTGGTTTAGTCACTCAAGGACACGCAGAAAACTTGACATCGAACATCGAACATTTACATTTGCAGTTGAGGCACGTAGCTGCTGCTCTTATCCAAAGTAATTTATAATAAATGCAACGGTGGAATAAGTGTATAAGCAGGAAATAACAAAAACAGAGTTACAGGGTGAAAACTTTAGCCAGAACGACACGATGTGGAGGCAATTAAAGCATGCAAAGAAGTAATTACTGTAAACATAATTTGCATCCAAACAGAATACTAACACAGAAAACATATTTCTCAGCTGTGTGATAGACCAGCAAAATAACCTCCATAAGAAAATGCTGATAAGGGCTTTAATACTTTGTCCCCACCAGGTATCCGAAGCCTGACCAGCTGTTGTCATTGGTGGCGGTTGCCGTGGAGACAGGCAGGATGACCCATCCTCACCCCACCGGTTTCCTGGGAGCCGTAGCATCGGCCCTTTTTACTGCATACGCCGTCCAGCGCAGGCCGATCACAACTTGGGGCCTAGGCCTGATCAACGAGGCCTGTCCAATAGCAAAGAACTTTGTTCAGGGCCGAGGCTACGCCGTGGAGGAGACGGAGAGAGACTGGAACTACTTCTGTGACAAGTGGCAGTGGTATGAGCTGCTGAAATCAGCCTTTGTTAGCCTGTCATGCTGTATTCACATTCAGGTTTCCAACATAAGCAACTTTCTGTTACCTAATACAGTCTCAAGGTTAATAGATGATGGCATGAGATTTGTACTAAAATGTCACTGGTGGGGTTCACTTCACAGCAGGAGCTCAGTTTTATTATAAAGTAATGCTCCTGATGACAATATAATATATAATATAATATAATCCATACATAAATATATCACTTTTCTGTTTTAAATAGTGTGTGGATATATTTACAGTATATGATTACCACTGACATAAACAGCTGTTTGCACCTCTCACACACACACACACACACATACATGCAGTAAAAATGATATGTCAGGATGTCTATGAACCTTGGAATGAGTTATTAATTTCACTTCTGCAGAGTCACATTACATTGCAGGATAGTGTGGATATCAGGAAAACCTCTTACCTCTGTCCACAGGTACCTGGATACAAGGGGCATCTCTTGTGGGGTGGGGCCTGTGATTTGGCCATCCTCCTATGGCCCAGCTGAGAGAGACGAAGCCTACAAGAGCTTCAGCCTGTCAGGCTGGGCGGGACGCAGCGGACACGATGCTCCGATGATTGCGCTGGACGCCCTGCTGGGGGCGGGTTCAGACTGGGAGGAGCTGATGAGCAGAGCAGGCTTCCATGGAGGTCAGAGATTCATGTCTTTTTTTTGGTGCTCTTTTTTGTGACATACTATACGAAGAATTTCATTTTTTTTTTTTTACATATTATACTATGACTTATTTTTTCGACATACTATGCTATGACCTTTTTACAACATACTATGCTATGACTTTTTTTCGACATACTATGCTATGACTATTTTTTTTGACATACTATAGTATGACTTTTACAACATACTATACTAAGAATTTTAATTTTTTGACATTATACTATGACTTTATTATTTCGACATACTATGACTTTTTTTCAACATGCTATACTATGACTTTTTAACAAAAAATTTCACCATACTATACGATGGCTTTTTTTTCAACTTACTGAACTGACTTTTTAATTTTTTCAACATACCATGCTATGACTTTTTTTTGTTTTTTTTTGACTTACTATAATATGACTTTTTCAACATACTACACTATGACCTTTTAAAAAGAATTCGATTTTCTATAATCTAACTTTAAAAAAAATTTATTATTTTAAAAAAAATAAATTCGACATACTATACAATGACTTTTTTGACACACTATACTATGAATTTTTAAAAAGAATTTAGACATACTACACTATGACTTTATTTCGACATACTTTCACTATGGATTTTTTTTTGACACTACATTATGACTTAAATTTTTTCGGACTACAATACTATGACTTTTTTCATGAAATTTTTCGACATACTATACTATGACTTTCTTTTCCATAAAAAAATTTAGACATACTATACTCTGACGTTATTCCATCAAATATTTTCGACATTCTATACTATGACTTTCTTTTCATGAACATTTTTCAACATACTATACTATGACTTTTAAAAAATTTTCTACATACTATATACTATGACTTTTTTTTACATAGAAAATTTTCGACACACTATACTAGGACGTTTTTCTATGAAATCTTTCGACATATTATACTATGATGTTATTCTACCAATTTTCGACATACTATGTTTCAATGACTTTTGTTTCAACATACTATACTATGACTTTTTTTTTGAAGTATGTTGAAAAAAATGTCATAGTATATGTCGAAAAAAATAATAGTTTTGTCGAAAAAATGTCATAGTATTGTATGTCGAAAATTTAAAAAAAAATAGTATAGTATGTCAAACGTTGAAAATTTATAAAAAAAAATATAATATGTCATGTTAATAAATCATAGTGTATAGTATGTTGAAAAATCCCAAAAAAAATAATAGTATAGTATGTCGAAGAAAGTCATAGTATACAATGTAGAAAATTTTTTAAAAGTCATAGTATGTCGAAAAAAAAGTCGACATACTATGACTTTGTCGAAAAAAACATAGTATAGTACGTCTAAAAAAACGTCATAGTATAGTATTTAAAAAGAAAAGAGTAAATTAAAAAGAAATAATAGTATAGTATGTCGGAAAAAACTTTAAAAGTCATAGTATAGTATGTCGATAAATTAAAAAAAAGTCATAGTATAGTATGCTTCACCCGCTTCACCTTGCCATCAGAGAGCCCTATCTGACTGGGGACTGAAGCCGTTGTATCGCTGCCTTCAAGACCAGAGAAGTAATTTTTCCTCGAGGAACAGGACAACACAGGAGTTGCTTGTCTACCGCTGCATTGATCGATTTGTGTTATTGTGCGACTTTCTAACCAACGTGGTTAGTGACGTCCACACAGCAGTACATTGTTAGCTTCCGTGTCGGTACTCCTGTTTACTTCTCCAAACTGGGATCGTGCCAACCTCCATCTAAGTCACTGTATGTAGTGTTACTACACCGATTATAAGGCTGTCTATATCACGTAGCAGCGTCATCATGCAGAAGAATGGTCACGTGCGGAAAGGTTTTTAGAAGGGCTTGGGAAAATAGCATTTTGACACTAAAACATACGTACATTGACCAAAATATGAATGTTCAAATTTGAAGGAACAGCACTGTGAAGCTACAGAATCACTCAAACATAATGGACCCGCCCTAACATGTGATATTCTCCATCTCTTTTTCTTCCTTCCCAGGCGACAGTGACAGCACAGCAGTGATTGCCTGCTGCTGCTGGGGTCTCCTCTACAAAACCCAGGGGGTCCCTGAAGGCAACTACTCGAACCTTGAGTACCGGGACCGACTGGAGCGCAGCGCCGAGCAACTCTATGCCCTGTCACACTGAGAAGGCCACCACAGCCTGCTGCATTGACCGAGTGTGTCCAAACATCTTGCACTGAGGGGGGAACTAGGCCACTCACTGACATATTGACGTAGAGCTAGTTGGCGCACTTGGTAGTACATCGATTCTAGAGGGCTGTCACTGAGCCACAAAGTGTGGTGTCATACTTGCCTGAAGGGGAAGCAGAGTGCCCCACTAACCCAAAGAGTCATTTCTGCCACAAGGCCTCACAAGGCTGGTGTATAAAGAGGTTTCCCCCTAGTGACCATTTTAAATTAACATGCCGAATTGCACCACTGAGTGGAACAAATCCCAGCTAATGAGAATGTGAAGAGAACAAAACAAGTCCCCTAGGAGGTAATTACTTCATTTTGTCAGCCTGACATAATAGCAAACGCTTATCAAGCTTCAAATTAAATGCGCTCTTGTTATTGTCTAATGAAAAATAAATTTCCGTCTCATTTTAGCTAACTGTTACTTCATGCAGTGAAGCGCAAAACTGTAACTGCAATAGTCCAAATTAAGCAAAATTAATGATGGATTCAATTAGACAAATAAAGCTTTGAAGTTGAGTTGAAAACTTTATTTTTTGGTCATTGTTTTTTTTTATATTTTTTTTGTCTTGTCCATTTTTTATTAATTATATTTTCCTACAGGAGAGAAGAAGCAAAGGGGTGGTTTCAACTACTAGATCAAGTTTTTAAAAAAAGGAAAATTATTTGCTAAAAATCCCCTCTCCTCTTCAAATCCGTCCTTTCATGCTGTATTCATGAGAATCCCACGGCAGTCTGTGTTTCCCATTTGTGTTATGGTACTTACAAAACTCCACAAAGCTGAAAACACACTGCTGGAAGATAAAGTGTCTGCTGCTGTTTTACATCCGTGTTATTTCCTCTCCGACTGGTCCGCCCAGCAAGGTGCCTCATGTCTCTGAAATGGGAAGAAGTTGGAGAGAAGAGCGGGATGGCAGCAGGGGTCGGACACACCGTCATCATTACCATTAAAAAGGTCCTCCGCATCTGGGGCTGACACCGAGGTTTTGTACTGATGAAGAACGTTACAGCAGAAGAATAAGGTGCTGTGAGACTTTCTGTCCTCTTCTCTCCTCTGTACGGTCCTGTCAGTTTGTTTATTACGAGTCACGTTCAGTCTGGGCCTCACATCCAGCAGGCAGTGGGGATGTTGGGGCTCATTCCTAAGAACAGGTTGGGAGGAGGGTGGATGGGGTTTAGTTTCCAGGCTGATGGAAGGGAGCAGGGTGCGTTTGTACCTGCATTGCTGTGGGAGGTAAACAGAACAGCAAAAAACTGTAAATGCAACATTTTGAACCACGGAGAGAATCAAGGGATGGGTTTTTACTAGGCATTACGTCTCGCACCTTGTGGATGTCCTATGTAAAAGTGTTGGTGTGCTCCTTGCTGTGGTCCATGCTGGGGGTGCTGGGGCACTGAGCCGGGGCCCTGCTGAGGAGGCGGCTGCAACATCACTAACTGGGGCTGACCGTGGCCCCCCGCGTGGTGACCCGACATGGCTCCCTGTACGTGGGCCTGAGGGATTGACAAACCAAGTTTACATGAAAGATCAAACTTTCTAAATGCAAAATGTTGCGTTTTATTTGACAAATACTCCCATGCCTGTGTTAACTGTCCCAGGGGATACGTTTGTGGGATGCCCTGGTGGCTGTGGATGCTGTAGCCCTGAATGGGGTACGAGCCTTGTGGAGACGTATGGCCTGGGGGCATGTTGGGTGGGGTGGGTGCTGACAGGGGGCCTGAGTGGTACAAGGACTGGGGCTGTGGGCCTGCCTGGGCGTTCTGAAAGGAGAGATCACAACATCAAAAGGGATAATAAAGTAATCACAATAACCGTGTGTCCCAGAGGCTGGATTCTCTGAAGGATGTGGCCCACAAAAGGGAGTCCTTCAGAGGACCTGAAGGGCTGGGCTAATCAGGCACCTCCTCCCCAAATGAGAGAAAATAGTGGTGTGCTTTTGCACTCCTCTTGACCTTTATAAAGTCTACATTTTCTACACATCTCAATAGTCTATCATCATCGACTATCTACTACTATCATCTCGCAATCCAGACTTTGGAGGATCCCGCCTCTGAATCGGGACACAGCAAATGGATTTCCCAAAATATACCGAAACACATGCAGTCCTGTATCTCACCTGTCCAGGGCTAGGTGCAGCATGCTGGGGAGGGGGCTGGTTGCCTGTCGGGGTGCTGGAGGGCTGGGGCTGATGAACTGCACCCGTGTGGTGAGAGAAGGACTGTTGAGCTACACAGAAAAAAAAAAAAAAAAAAGATCAGTGTCAAGATGATGCTTTATATTGTTGTTTTACTGTCAAAGCATTGCAGGTCTTCATCGGGCCATCAAAAAACTGATCAAGTATGGGAGCAGTACCACCTACAATTAATAATATTGGAACGTAATCGACGTTGGAGCGCATACTCCTTGCATAGAAATATTCTGTTTCACATCAATCACTGCAGGTTTGGGTCCACTCACCGTAGATGCCCTGCTGTGGTCCCTGAGGTCCGTCTCCCTGTGCAGAGAACTGAGGGCCTCCTGGGGGTCCCAAGGCTTGTGGGTGGGGACCCCCACCTTGACCTATCATCCTGGCTCCACCTTGCAGCATGGAGTACATCGGCTGAAGAGGGGGAGAAAAGAGAGGAATAAAATAAGCAATTTTTAATATATTATGTTAGAGGCAAGATATACCTGGGAGCTTTATGTGGCCGTTATTAACCTCTGTTGAATAACGAGCTCTCAGAACCACTTGTTTATTTTAATGATCCTGCAAACGTTCTGCCAACCATTTAAACCCTGAATTAAGAAAAGGGGTTAAAGAATACACGTCCTACCTGTCCAGGGTAGGGTGTCATGGCCTGGATGACCTGCTGCTGGCCGTACTGCTGTGGGTTGTACTGAAGGTAGGACTGCGGGTAGGGCGACGCTACCAGCGGGGCCCCGGCTGCTGACGCTGCAGCTTGCATCATGGGTGGTGCTGCCGAACCGTGGTCAGAGCGCTGAGCCACTACTGAGCCTGGTGGAGGCAAAGAATTATCAAGACAACAGAAACAGTGGAGGGAAAAAATGAAAGCTTAAACATACAGATACTCTTACAGCAAGAGGCCGTTATTAAACTGTTATTTTATCAAGCAGAGGTCACTGCACTGTTGTGTGGCAGGTCATAGCTATCAACAACGAGAGCTGACAGGACATTCATTTGTCAATTTAAAATGGAAACTACAAATTAAAACCACAGACAGGCAGCTCTGAAGATAAAAACGCTGCTTTTACCTTTGGTCCTGGGGTATTTTCCCTGGCTGATTGCAGACATGGTGTACTGGTACATTTGTGGGGGCTGAAAGACAGAAATGATCAAGAGGTCAACTCAAGAAAAACTTGCTGCAGTGTGAGGAATCAATTTAAAGCTGGATCGATTAGTCAGTCAAAAGAAAATTAATTGGCAATCAACTATTAAATCGTTTGATATTTGGGCATCTTCAAAACGCCCCAAAATCTTTGATTTCAGCTTCTCAAATGTTAATATTTACTGGTTTCTTTCGGTATTCTCTGATAGTGAAAGGAATATCTTTGGATTTTAAACGAGACATTTGAATATGCCACCATGGGCCAGAGTCCTGCACGGGTCGGATTTTCAAGACCAGTTCCTTCCTTAGCACCACGACATGCAATAGTGCACCCACCCCACTGACAAGAATAAGAAAAACGCTCTGCAAGCGGCAAGATGGGAGGGTGGCCTAATTTAATGTTGTCAGTTGGCCATATGAGGATGAGTTGGACTGGCGTAAAATGGCATCCCTCTCCTGTCGCGCATCCTCACTTGCAGCTTTGACATGCTCTCCTTCACATATCTTAGACGGTTATTTTGCCAACTCTGAAGATATGGAACCAGTTCCGCAAACATTTCAAGCTGTTCCAACTTCAGTGTCTTTGACCCGTTATGCAATAACCATCTATTTCTACCATCTAAACGTGACTCTGCCTACACGCTTTGGAATAACAGAGGTGTATCATTCAGAGACCTGTTTTTGGATGGCATATTTACCGACCTTTAAGTCTGACCAGCAATTATAACCTGCCTCGAAGTAACTTTTTCCACTATCTCCAGGTTCCCAAGTATCATTGCACTACATTCCCTCTCTTGCCCCCTGAGGAAACCCTGAAAACCTGATAGGGTTGACAACTAAGCTATACAACTACATAAATTAAGACAAAATACCACCAGCAAATCACCTTTTTTGCTAGTCACCTGGTGGGTACACAACCCGATGCAGGACTCTGCTGTGGCCTCTGGTAAACTGTGATGGGCATTTACTTTTTATAGACTAAATGCTTAATTGAGGAAGTAATCAGAATAATGGATAATGGAAATAATTGTCAGCTTTAGCCCTACATATGTTCAATAAAAAACTGGATGCTTTCTCATCAGGAATTTGAATTCTACTCTAATGTGGCTGACCAGACCAGCTGTTGTGTTGTGATGTTTAGTTTCCATGTCTTAAACTGACACTGGTAGTAAATATATAAAAGTTGATTAGCTCACGTACCTGCACAGGGTGGATCTGTGATACATAGGAGAGGTAGGGGGTGTTGTACAGTGGTCCCTGTCCGCCTGGGTGCTGAAGGACCACTGGGCTTGGAGGAGTTGGCCGAGGTGGAGTGGGCGCAGTGTTGGGCTTCGTCTGTACGACAACAGAACCAGAGGTAAATCACAGTGGTTTTATACATTACTTAAAAGGGACTATTTGTAACTTTCAGAATTGCTTATTAACAGCGACACCTGTGGCCATGAAATCAACGAAAGTCAGCGTCGAGCTTGCGCTTGCTCGCTCTAAATATACCTGAACGAGCATCGCTCAACACAGTGAGGAGACACGTCAGCTAAAAGCATAATATCACTCTATATTTCAGCTGCTTGGCAGTAATGTTAGCTGACCAGACGAAGGTCTCTCCATGAACATGATTTAGATCTGATCTTAGTGTTGGCTTTTCCTGCCTCAGCGCAGGCTGATGCAGTGGGGCTCCGCAGCGTGTCTCCCTGCTCTCTCCGCCCGCAGCCGGAGAGAGCAGGGAGACACCAGCACCCGGTCGGTAACGTTACTCGCTGAGGAGCTGCGTCACTTCACAAGACACTGTTGTTGAGCATTCATTTACTTATGACATATACAGGGGGGCGGTGAACACTTCCCACTTTTTGTCAAGTCAAACAGCTGCTTCGGTACATGTGGGAGAGGTGGATCAAAATGAGGGCAATGAGGAAACCATCTATGTAGAGTGGATGAGGTCCCAGTTTTAGCCTTCCTGTTCTGTTGGTCTGGAGGAGCTGCAGCATTTATTTCTGCACAAACGTCCACTGAACATTCACTAGATATTCTCAGAGCTACAAAGTCTTCTGCAGTGTGGAGTGAGCGCGTGTTCATGTCTAGAGGTGGAGCGAGAACGCGCGCGCTGTCTGAGTGAAGGCGAGCAGGCAGAGGAGGAGAGGCGTGAAACGCGCAAATGCGAGTGCGCATGTGTGGCGACCCGCTACATTTATACGCTTAAAAAGTTACAAACAGTCCCTTTAAGTGCTCTCTATATATTACTCTAGCTTCAGGCAAGATATTTCTTTCACATTTCAAGGATTTAGCAGGAATAAATTGGCTTACCATAGTCATTTGAGGTTTGATAGGGTTGAATTCTTTAGCGTTGGGGTTTAACGTTGATTTCTTTACTTGGCTAAAAGATATGAAAAATATGTTGACAAATGACATTCACAGCGACATAAGTAAGCAAAATCAAATAGTTTAAAATGAGAAATCTCTTTTTGAAACTCACTCTGCCACGCCCTCCGTTGATTCAGGCCTGCCGTCCTCGCTTCCCGGGGTCCTGGCTGGCTGCGGGGTGGCTGGTGAATGCCTGTCTGAAACGGGTGCCGTGGTGGCGCTTGTTGTGGCACCGGGTGTAGTTGCGGCGTCCTTGGCGGCGTTCTCAGCAGGGGCTGGTGAAGCCTGAGGTTGTGGCTGGGAAGGAGTGGAAGCTGGAGCCTGAGCTTTGGGCTCTGAAGCAGGGTGAGCGTCTGATGGCGAGAGTTTGGATGCGCTGGGTTGGGTGGCCTCACCGATGGTAGGTGGGGTTGCTGCTGCTGGGGAGCTGGGAGAGCTAGAGCTACCTCCACTCGGCTGGAGCTGGAAAAAAAGAGAAGAAGATGAGGATTGAGTCGATGGGAGAGAGGTAAAGAGGGATGGAGGCGATGGCAAAAAGAGAAATGAAGATTTACCAAAACAGTTAAATGTAATTCAAGTCGTAATTAGACTTTTTTTTAGCTTTTGATCTGGTGAATAACATCATTTTACTGCAATTTTAAGCTACCAAGTCTAGTGAGTAGTCAATAGCATGAGAGAGCATGTGTCCAATTAAACAGATTATTACAGAATCTCAGTCAAAAAGACATGAGAAAATGGTGGCACACATTGCAATTAAATAACCTCATTATAGAAACCAGAGTCCATAAAGTAAAACTCATTTTTACACTAAGACGTGTTGCATAAAAAGTGAGTACACCATCAATGTCATGTTAAACATGTTAATGGTCACAACCAAGTGAATAAAACATGAGTGATTTTGTAAAAAGAACGTGTCCAACATCAGTGATGGATACATGGTCTCAGGTCACAGCCTCTTGATAGGTCACAGATTTTCTAATTTCATGCCTCATGGAAAAGACGACTGAACTCTTACCCTGAATTCCTTGCCAAATTTCCGCAGCTCCTCAATCTGCGACCTTTGCTGAACAGAGGGAGCTGGTGGACGAGAGAGGAAATAAACATTTGTGAAAATGGCAAAATTTGGAAAAGGCGATCGCGGGGCTATGTTGTCAAAAACATACATGTCAAAACAACGAAACAGGGCATGCATCTATACACAAGTAGATGTAGATCTTCTGATTTATGTGTCAAGTTAAATTAAAAAACTAATTTCTCAAGACTCATCTTAAGTCTTATACATACCTTTACTACTCTTGCTGTCCTCTGTGCTGCTGAGGCTTTCTGCAGCGCGTTCTTTTGCAGCTGCGCCAAGGATCTCATTCACTGTAAAGACGAGACAAACGCTAAACAAATTAGTTGCAGTGCTTCATTAGATTCCACCTTCAGTACCTGTCACCAACTGCTACAAGTTGGTGGTCTCATTGAGGCAGATGAAAACTCACGTCATTATAGAAAAATGGTTTTGACTTTGATTTCAAACTCTAAACTCTAAAACAGGAGGCTAGAAGTCAGACAGTACCATCGACAGGGAAGAGAGGGGCGGGGCCAGACGTCTTCTGGGGAGGCATGGAGACAGACGATGTGTCCAAATAAGGCGTGTCCTGGGAAGAACCTGATTTAGGAGAGCGAGTAGCTGCAAGGACAGGAGAGGAAAGAATAAAGGTTAAGTTTTGGGCAAAAGCAATCAATAACATACAAGAGGATTTTGTAACAGCAGTTGATTGAATGTACCTGTGGACTGAGAGTGTGAAGTACGGACTGTTCTGCTCGACTGTGGAGGTCTTTGGGCTTTAGGAGATGTTCTGGTAGAGACTGAAAGACAAAAAAAACTCCTTACAGTTTTTCACAACTCGTGCTGCCTTAGAAACACGCAAAGATGCTGTTAAAACACTTTCCGAAACATGTTCAAGCACATACCTCCATTAACAGGCCTGCCAGCGTCAGACAGGGAGTGTGGGAGCGAGTGGGAATGAGGGACCGTGTGTCCGTGTGGAGCAGGGGGGCTGGCGGGAGATGGAGCAGCGGAAGCAGAGGCTGGCGTGGGTGTTGGTCCTCCTGCAGAGGCAGATGTATACGAGCTCGCAGGGCCAGAGTTCGGGCCTGGGCTTGGGCTTCCCTGGGGGTGGTGAGGAGCGTAGGTCCCACCTCTGCCTGACAGAGGGCTGTTTCTCTCTGAAGGGGAGACGCCTGACTGGGGACCAGCAGCAGAGGGCAGTGGGGGTCTGGGGGAGGAGGAGGATGGAGGGTTGGAGCGATAACCTCCGCCTAGACGGTTGTGGGGTGGAGGCCCACCAGCTCGCTCCCGTTCCCGGTTCATCTCTCTCTGACGTTGAGGTAATGGAATGTACTTGCCCTCCCTGTAAGAGAAAGATAATACGTCAGAGAAAGAAATACTGTCAAAACTGACTGGTGCATAAAAACATGATGAAAACCAATTCATTCAACAGTTCAATTGGTTGGATTGTAATTCATAATCTACATTATGACAAACGCTACTTATCTACATGCCCAACAAACGAGTGGCTCCTCTCACCTGGTGCTGGCTCCAGGGCTGTCTCTGCCCCTTTCGCGCTCTCTGTCACGGGGGCTCTCGCGGCCCCTCTCCCGATCGTTGCCATCCCGCACCACAGCACTGTATTTGTCCTCCTCGCTTTTGCCCTCATCATTTTCCAGGCCGACACGGTGGCGATACTGGGGGCTAGCCTCAATCTCATTGGCCAGGCGGGCGGCGCGTGCCTCCCTCTGCCGAAAATTCTCAGTGTTGCCCTTCTCCAGTGGCACACTGGACAGCAGGAGAAAGGTGGGACAAAACAAAAAAAACTGTTGTTAATATTGTCATAATCACTGAGACTTACAGGCAATAATGATGATTTGTATTAACCTCATCAAGATTTATTTGTGAGCTGGTAAAGATTAAATGTCCTTCCTTGTGAATTAGCTGACGGTGACTTTTATCTAGACATCAAGCTTGACTATTATCAAATTTAATGCAATGTAGAGAAAAGAAGTCTAGTGAAACTTAAGTAAGGTTGCAGGTTTTCACTTCCTCCAAGTATTACGTCATGTGATTAAAGCAAATATTTCATTCCTCTCTGGTTTAAGTTGTACTGACTAGTGAAATCAGCAGTAGTGGTACAGTATTTGGTTTGGCTGGAAACCTGAAAACTCCTAGTCAACAATGACATAACGCTCATTTAAAGACCATATTACCGTGAACAAATTCTCGTGTTTTTATAATTATACTAGAGATGCCACCAAGTGGAATTTTACAATTTTAAAAACAACATCTCAGTGAATATGTGGGATATGAAAGACGTACATGCCAAGTATCATTGCTCACATCACATTCTGAAATCGAATGATTTCCTGTTTGATTAACTTGTTTACCACAAAAAAAGACGCACTAACTCTTATTTTTCTCCTTACCAAAAATCCACAAACAGATTTGGTGATTTTTTTTTCTTTTCTTTTAGAAGTAAGCTCAAATACTTATAATAATGTGGTGTAAATTCTTTACACCAAAATGTCATGACATCTATATGTTAACTTACGTATACATGGAAAGGCTGGAATCATATGTTGACGTGACTCCATATTTCACTTCATTGAAACGGAACATCTCATTGGCATCCCAGCCGTTGGACTGAAAACACAAATGTAAAAACAAAACAAAAAACAGGGAAATTAATGGGGTACTAAAATAATCAGTACTGGTTTCAAAAGATTGAGATGTGAATAATCAACTAAATAAGAGCCTGTATGTATAAATGTGTGTATAACGGAGGGTGCATATTAATATACCATTTCTGAGTCCAAAAGGCATTTATATCATCAGATGGTTAAGTTGGTAGGGATGTCCAGATCCAATCTCAAAGATCGGTATCTGAACCGATCAAGGCATTTTTTTAACTGATCTGTATCGGCTTTATTGAGCTATTGAGCCTGTCCGATCCTTTGGTTTACGTTAGCTGTCACACATGTTATTAGATCAGGACTCGTATCAGCAGATACTCAATATTAAATTCTGACCGGGATCTGGAGCAAATAAGCTTGATCAGGAAATCCCTATTCGTTGGTGTTTCTGTGTGTGTTAAAGAGACAAAGCGACTCACTGCATCATTTTCTAGATCGTAACTTTCTCCATTGCTGTCTCCTCCCTCCCATCGCTGCAAAACCTTCTCCTTGTGTTCTCCATTGACGCGAGTGGAGCTGATGGCTGTGTCTGTGAAGGTGTCTAAAATCCAAGACAGAAAAAGACGAAACATTATAAAAATGTGTTTCATTTGGCAACATTTGTCTACAGCCTGCATTTGGGTCTGAAGAATGTTAAATTATGTATCATTATGTTATCATTTGCTTACTTTTAACCACATTGCAGAATATCAATTATTTTCTATCCCCTTTTCCCCCCACAAGATTCAAACCAGTCAAGCTTCACAAAACCATCTACAATAAATAAAGGATACTCTTAGCATGAAAACAATCTAATGTTTACTTTCACACAAAGCCCTCTTCTCTTTTTCAGGAGGAAATATATGTCTTTGTTTCAAATGTATTGCAGGTCTGGAGAACTTGTATATGTTACCCCCGATACCCTGGCCACCAGTATGTGTGTGTGTGTGCGTGTGTGTGTTTGTACCTCTGGTGGCATAGTTGAGGTCAACGTCTTTGCAGATCATAGTCACCAGGTCTGAGGGGCTGAAGATCATAGTGTCAGTGATGTCCTCCCTCCGTGGCAGAAGTGATGTTGGAGCCGCCTCCTCCTCACTGCGTTTGTGTACAGCGTCCACAGCCAGCTCACACTACGGACCAAACATTAGGAAGGAAAAAGGAAATTTGAGGACTGTGTGAGCTTGCAGAGGGAACTAAGACAACTAAAGAAAAGGCCATATTTTTCTGTGACACAAATTTACCTTTGTGGTGACAGAATTACTTGCAGTGCTTCACTAAATTGGCAGAGGGAAGTGAATGACTGTGTGCTCAACATGAGCTTCTTACCCGAGAACTGAGAGTCTTGAATATGCCTTCAAATGCACTGCCATTCTTCACTCTAATGTCACAGGTGGAACCCTGAGAGAGAAAAAGATGTTGTTTAAAATCTTATTTAACCAGAAAAGTTAGTCAAAAACAAATTGTTATTTAGATAAGAGACACTTCCAAAACTGGAACAGCAATTGTGGATGACTTATAGGGCTGAGCAATTAATAAAAATTCACTTTCAATTACGATTTGGGCTTCCAATGATTATGAAAACAAGATAATCGACATAAAACGATTATTGTGCGGATCGTCCTCAGCCACCCAACCTGTCTTGAAACACGGACTCCATCTCTTTTACCACACTTTCTGGGTGTGACTTTTTTGGTGTCATCACCATTCACATCTATACAACTCATTTGTTTATGATTAAATTCTTTACTAAATCACAAACTTGATATATCTAGCCCCTTCATTTTGCTCTCAAAGTGCACCAGATTGGTGGATTTTACTTTAAAATGTAGGCTACAAAATTTCATTCTAAATGCATGTTTCTAAAAGTCAATGAGGAATTGTATTAAATAATCACAATCTCAATATTGACCAAAATAATCTTGATTAGGATTTTTGCCTTAATCGAACAGCCCTAATAAATTATACATATTTTATTCACTGTATTCTGTATACTGTGCATATTTTCAGGGGTAGCTTGGAGGATGCACAGCCTGCCTCTTCACAAACAAAAGTAATATATGCCAGAGTCATATGGAAAAAAGACTTTAACCATGCAAGGCATTTATTTTCTAGAATGATCATCCTGGCCTGGGAAGAACATTGATAACGAGCCTAATGACTTACCACAACAGCTGTGAGGAAATGAAGCATTCTGGCATTGTTGTACACACCCTCGAACACCTGCAGATGGGAAAAGGTATAAAGTATCCATCAAGCCAAGTTTCAAAAAGACTGACAGATGTTTTGTGTGCACAGAGCCACAGTGTTAAAAAAAAGGACATGCAGAGGTTTTATTCTGAGCTGTGGGTGACTTGATCCTGTATTATTTGAATGTTAAAAGAAATGACTGACAACATATAAAAGCGGTAACTTTAAATAGTTATAGTAACAAACTAATATCCAACCAGGATTTAAATTCTGACATACAGTAATCCTCCGATACGTGCTTTGATATGGACTGAATGAATGAGAAAATAGAGCAGCGTGTCTGGCTCTGTAAGAAGGAAGAGGCAGAGAGAAATTCGGGGTTTGTTGAAGAAAACCTGCCAGCGATCAGGCTGGGTTACTATGGTAACTGACCCAGAGTTTAAGTTACTGGTGCCTTCAAATGAAACTCGTGAGCTCGTGTTTACAACATGGGAAGTCGCGTATACCATATGCTTGGCATTCAAGTGGTTAAGTGGTAAGTACAACGCTGCTAAGCAACAGCAATATTAATGTTACTGTCGGGAGTCTAGAAGCCACAGAGGCTAACAATTTAGCGAGAGGGTAACCTAATGCAGTAAATGCAAAGGCATAATGACAGAGGAAAAAGATGAGGCCCATCAACATTTTCCTCAGACCTATATTAAAACAAGGCAAAAGTACTGCCTACTAAAGTAGGGCCAAAGGTTTTGCCCTTTTGGAACAAATGGAAGTAGTCTATTGAGCACAATCTAGCTTGGTATTAACTCACCTTCCTAAGTTAAATAGTTTCCGAGTTCTTCTCCGAAAAGTAAATTGAAGTCGAAAAAAAAAAAAAAAAAAAAATCAATCACATTTTGGCCAACATTTTTTAAATTTTGTGCACCCTGGACTTCTTACCCTCAAAAGGCACGACTAGATCACACTGTCAGCCATCATACCAAATTTGGAGTTCCTAAGTTAAATGGTTTCCGAGTTCTGCTCCGGAAACAAAAGAGTGACACAGGAACCGACGGAAAGACGGACATGCGGAGTGCTAAATACCCCCGACTACGTTGTCGCGGGGGTATAATTACGAATTACAATTAAAAACTAAAATTACAATATATTCACTTATGCACCAAAAAATTAACTTTCATGGCCTCCGCCATTTCTGACGTCAACTAACACGTCACAAGTTGTGAACTCGCCGCTTTCAGAAACTTTCAACTTACGAGGTCGTGAATACCACAAGAGGGGGGCGTTCATATGGACTTTTCTCGTGAACATGCCCCTTTTGAAGGCACCATACCTCTCTTTCTGGAACTGAAAACCCAGAGTTTACCTCATCTCGGGCTTAACAAATTTAGACTTTTCAGTAATCCTGCTTTCTGAGACAGGGCTCAGGTGGTCAGATTAAATTGGATTGTAGTTTCATGCACACAATTTTCTGCTTTTATGAAATGTTTTTTACATCACTGATGTTTGTAAACATAGGAGTAAAACATCCTTATATTTTAAATTATCACTTGAGGAACACACAAATGCTGATTTCCCATCTCAAATCTTCATTTATGTATGTGATTACACCATAAATATGTCATAAAGGTGATGAATTGGGACTTTTTCACTATCGCCCCTTACTTTTTAATATTGTGCACAATATGTTGTGTGTTTGTTTGCTGCCCATTTTTCAGGATACTCACCGGAGATGACTGGAATGATGGCTTGGCAGAAGTTCGATTCCTGTGAAAACAGGACAGTTAACGCGTTTGTCCGCTTAGTAATGAAAGGAGTATAACTTGTTTTCAAAACCTGTCTGGGCAGTGTCACATTCCACATTGCACATATATATGCACATATAGTTAGGTTAGGAGAAGTAGACAAGCTTACTTACAGGCCTGACAAGTTCCCAAATCAATGTATACTTTATAGAAACTGTCAACCTTTATTGTGTTAGTGCCAGGCTTCCACATGCTACCTTCTACCTTTGTGGCAAAAACACTGCCATCAGAACAGAGGCCTTTTTTTCCAAGGACGTAATGTCTAGTATTATTTTCAATCTTAAAGAAAACTTCAATATTGGTTAACGTCTCAAAAACATGTTTCAGTTTTACTGATCCCATTAAAATGGATTACATTTTTTCATTTTCATACAGTCAATAAATGGATTAGTTCAAACGGGATACTAAGTGCATCCTCCATAAAGAATGCACACATGGGAAGGTATCACTGCTAGTCACAAAACAAAGACTGGCAAAGCTGGCAAGAGCTCAGTAAACACACATCTCAGTGATTTAGACCACATATTGACCTGGTGCATGATATAAAATAAAATCAATGTTAATTATAATATTTCTATAACAGGCTTTTCTTAGCTGCAGAGACATGTTGTTGTAAGTTTCTATCTATCTATCTATCTATCTATCTATCTATCTATCTATCTATCTTCTTCTTCTTTAAGGTTTATTTCCGGTTGGCAAACAATGATTTGATGCATTACCGCCACCAACTGGTATGGAGTGTGGATCATTCTGGCTAATAATTACTATATCCCAAAAAAAATAAATAAAAGAAAACAAACAACCTCATATTTTTCCAATCATATTAATTTGTCTAAGATACTGAAATAATGTTCTCTAACACTCATTTAGTGAGTTCTTTTGTAAAATATCTATTAAATCAAAGTGTACTTTAATCTCTTTGAGGCCTTGACTCAAATGCCGTCTTTCTTCCTCGTATACCTGTTTCCTCTTGTCCACAGTGATTACATCAACCTGTGTCATGTTTACCTATTTTAAATAGTGTGCTGTTTAGTCCAGTGTGTCCTAATCTAAGTCTTGATATGATTGTCTCATCTCTCCTGTTCCTTCCCACACACCTCATTCTCCCACTTTCCTTTGAACTCTGTAAAACCACCATCCTTTCCTCTCTTCCTCCCATTGCTTCTGCCACCTTCCCCTCAGTCTCTTATCTAGCTATCTACATTTCAATTAGACAGACCTTTAAAGCCACTTAAGCCATTGTCTTATTTATTGTCAGTGTTTTATGATGAGGCAGGGTTGGGAAGAGTTGTGCTCAATGTTTCACAATCTGAAAACCTCTGAATGGCAGGGGATACAATGTAAAAATGAATGTTTAGTAAAGCCATGCACTGTACATACAGTATGATGCATATGGTAGGACAATAAAGTCACTATCTATCTATCCATCTACCTACCTATCTATCCATCTAAATATCTATCTACCTACATATCTACCTATTTACCTATCTATCCATCTACCTACCTACCCATCTAAATACCTACCTACCTACCTACCTACCTACCTACCTACCTACCTACCTATCTATCTATCTATCTATCTATCTATCTATCTATCTATCTACCTACCTACCTACCTACCTACCTATCCATCTAAATATCTACCTACCTATCTATCTATCAACCTCACATTTTGTCTTCTATTCAATGTGTGCTTTCTAATTGGCCCACATCCCTTGTCAATCTAACACCAACTTAATCTCATTGGCCAGGAGAAGAAGCAGCTCTATTTCCCAGAGAGACACACCCACTGAGCGCACACACACAGCAGCCTTTAACCGGTAGGCCTCTAAGTCACAGGACAATCCCCGGACTGTCCTAACAGAACTCCCCCAACAACCCCTCTTACCTTCCGGCCGGCGCTCTGTTGTTGCTGCCGCTGTTGATACCGCTGACCGGGGCAGAAGACATCCCGGCGGGGCCCGAGGTCCCGTTAGCCGCTTTCCTCCCGCCGGAGCCGGCTTGCTGCTGTTGTTTCAGCATTGTGAAAGCACCAGGCTCAGATACTACTAAAGTGTAACTTATAAAACACCACTCTCGATGTGTGAAGTTGCTTTAAACGTAGTAACTAACGTAGTAACTATAGCAACCTGAGAGCAGCAGTAGAGCCGGTGTAACCTCACTAAGACCCGGCTGTTGTAGCTAAGCTAAGCTAAGTCGCTTGTGGCCTACAATGTAAAAGGCAAAAACAAACCTCGCTATTTAAATTAAAATATGACATATAACTTAACAAATTCACACCCTCGACTATCTACTTTGTAACCACGGTTACAGTTACAGAAAGTCAAAGCGAAGCGACTAATGAAATGACACGTGTTTCCGTGTAATTATTTAGCTTAGCATTATTAGCTTAGCATTAGCTTTGATCCTCCAGCAGCTCACTTCGAGGATTTACTCTCCTCTTCTTCTCCGTCGCGTCGCCTTTAAGCTCCGGCAGCGCTGTCACCCTTCTGTTAAAAATGTCTAGAAGGTCTTGGCGTTGCTGTCAAGTTTCTGTATGTTCAGGTTTCTTGGTGAGAACCTGCTGCGGTCGGTCAACAACCACCTCTCGGTAGCTTCTCTTGACTCAATCCGCTCCGCGCCGCTCGGCTGATGACTGGAGACCGGCTGGAGGGAGGAAGGGGGGAGGGGGCGTTGACGTGCGCGTGCACCTTTGACCTACTAGTGAGCGCGCGTACGTGGAGTGATGAGTGTGTGTGTGTATTGAATCGATACTTTTGATTAATCCTGATTTTATCTGTGATGTAATCAAGAATGGGATGGTTTACTACTGTACACGTGGCAGTCACCAAACAAAACACCAGTGTTTTTTTATCTACACAGCTTCACCTTGATATCTATTAATTCCACCTTTTCTTTCTTTCTTTCTTTCTTTCTTTCTTTCTTTCTTTCTTTCTTTCTTTCTTTCTTTATTTATTTGCACATATATAAAACTGCACAAAATCCAGTCAATGAAAAAAAAAACAAGAAATGTGCCAGGAGAGGTCAAGAAGCCACAGGCTTATACAAAGGACCTCCCTCCAACCCCAGGAGGGAAAAAAAACAATAACAAAAAAGGAAGGAAGATCTAAACTCACATAATTTTAAAAATACAACAAAAGTTAAACAACGTGTGTGTGCTTTGAATTGATATTTTTGATTAATCCTGATTTATCTATGATGTAATCAAGAATGGGTGGTTTACTACTGTACACGTGGCAGTCACCAAACAAAACACCAGTGTTGTTTTTTTTATATTTCTGAACTTCTGCTATGTTATAGATAGATAGATAGTAACTTTATTGATCCCGAGGGAAATTCAAATTCCCAGCATCATAGTTCCATAATGCAAAACATGTTAGCAAAAAGGCAGTAAAAACGTTAGTAGTGCAAAGTTGCAAATGTTATGAACCATCCAGACCTCTCAGGTCATCTGGATCGACATTTTTGATTAATCCTGATTTATCTATGATGTAATCAAGAATGGGATGGTTTACTACTGTACAAGTGGCAGTCACCAAACAAAACACCAATGTTGTTTTTTTATCTACGCAGCATCATCTTGATATTCATTAATTACACCTTTTCTTTCTTTCTTTATTTATTTATTTATTTGCACATATATAAAACTGCACAAAATCCAGTCAATGAAAAAAAAAAACAAGAAATGTGTCAGGAGAGGTCAAGAAGCCAAAGGCTTATACAAAGAACCTCCCCCCAACCCCAGGACAAAAAAAAAAACAATAACAAAAAAGGAAGAAAGATCTAAACTAACTTTTAAAAATACAACAAAAGTTAAACAACAACAAGAAGTACACAAAATGTGCAGAAAAACCTAACCAAACAGTGGAAAACAATCCAGTAAAAACAATGCAATACATACAAAAAACAGTACAGAAGAAAAGAAAATATATCTAAAAATATCAAAAGATAATTAGACATAATGAATTCAATGTGATGATAATTTCCCTTTTAAAATGTTCTAAGGATAACGAGCTCTCGTTAACATGTATTTTGGTGTTCCATATTTGTACACCACGATATCTGAGGGAGTACTGGCCATGTTTTGTTTTGTAAAAAGGCAGGTGAAGGTGATTAACCTGTCTAGTATAATGTGAATACATTTGAGAATTAGATTTAAAGAAGTTGCTAAACGATGATGGTAAAGAAGAAGGCAAGAACATATATTTATATATAAACACACATATCTGATGAATATTTATGTCATAAACTGAAAGAATGTTCAGTTTCCTGAACAGTGGAGCACGTTGCTGTTTCTCGCTTCATGTTTCTTTTTTAAACAGTTTATTTCTGTATTTTGTGTAATACAACTCTGACAATCCACTGCACAAACATGTTTAGACTGATAGACATCCCACCCATGACAATATCCAGAGGGAACTCAAAAAAAACAAGAGTACAAAAATAAATATAAATAAATAAATAAATACACACAAATATACAAATAAAATAAAATAGTCATAGTAAAAAAAAAATAATTAGATAAATAAATAAACATAAATAATGATAAATTGTTAGAGGTCTAGGACAGTACATCCTATCATCAAGGGCACTAACATGCATAAAACAAGCACAGGAGTTAAGCCGAAGAGTTGAACACAAAGACAAATCAGGGGTTTGAAATATTCCTAGTCAAATATATACACACACACATATATAGATCTTATATATCTTGCTTCATGTTTTAATTGCATTAATCAATGACTTATGAGGACAGCCCAATGCCTGGGCAAACCCACTTGAACTAGTGGAACAACTTTGTCAGTGCGCCTATACACCAGTTATTACGACTGTGAGCTGCAGACAGCATGGCAGCCTCCATACAGAGCGTTTGTGTTACATAGCTTTTCTCCCAAGGATCTTCATCTCTCCTTCAATCTTATAGTTTCTTCCGACATCATTCTGGATATTAAACAAAAGACCTCCTTCATCTTCTGCCACAGAATCTGTAAGTGCCTTTAATACTCGAGGTGATTTGGTAGTTACGTAGGCAGGCTACAAATCAAATACATAAGTTAGGTGTTTATAGGCATACATATGAACTTATTTGTCAACCTTCTTCTGATCCTGTTTAAAGATTAAATTATGTCTCTAAGGGGTATGTACATGCTGTGCTATTTATATATCGGATAGATCAACACTTTACAGGTTGTCCCAAAGCTTTTGGGTGGAGAGTAACCTATTATATCATTTATTTTATGTGAAAATCTGTGTTTTAATTAGGGATACACTGATACTACTACTACTACTACTACTACTACTACAATACTGGATCGGATATCGGGCCGATACTGACTCAAATGGACAGTGACAATGGGGCCGATCTATTCAGTTCAATTCTATGTTTATATACTACAGTATTATATACTGGGATTTTAATTCCTTTAATTTAAGTTTTGACCTATTTGTTGCTCCATTACAAAGGCTTACACTTACACTATTTCCTGTTAATTTTGAAGATTTTTCTACCAAGTTGCTGGTGCACGATTTCTTATTTTAATAATAAACAATTAACTAAATAAAAAGAAAAGAAAAAAGGGGCAGGGAGTACAGAGCAATCACGGGTTACAACAAACATTTTAACTTATATTATCGACTGACAGCAGTCGCACAAAAATATTTTTATTTTTCCTTTCCTTCTTGGTATCGTCATGTTATGTGTGTGTACATGTATGTATGATAAATAAAAATAATAATACATAAATAAATGTATATCTATGTATTTATTAGTCACATTTTGTTTTAAAAAGTTAGGAAAGCAATATTTAAGTAAAGCCTGATGTTGCCTTACACATAAAAGAATGATCCCAGTGACTTCCACACAGTGAGGCATACAGCTTGTTGATTAAACACTGGTATCAGATCAGTACTCGGTATCGGCCGATACCCAAGCCCAGGTATTGGTATCAGGACTGAAAAAGTTGGATTGGTGCATCTCTAGTTTTAATGTCAAATGGTCACCCCTAAAAGCTTTAAAGGTGTTAGTATTGTCCTTCCTAGAGAACCGTAGTTCAAATGCATGCCAATTATAGTGGATTTCAATAGGAACAAGTTTTCATAAATAAAAAATCCAATTAATAAGAGGAAATTAAATTATAGCAGAAGTGCAAAGGAATTTAGCAGTACTATATTAAGTAGTAAGATCAGCTTAAATATCAAAATAATTACCTATCAGACCTGATGCAACAAAAATGTAGCACTTCAAAAGGAACCATTTGAGCATGTACTGACACTAAATCTTACCATGAATACCTCTACACTTTTCATTCACATCTCAAGTTATTTTTAATGGAGCAATATTCTTTTTAAGTATCAAGTAACTAAAGATTAAAGCACTTTCGTCCTCACTCTGTACCACTAAAAAAAAGGTCATCATGTCCACATTTCTGACCATCTGACCTTCACTCTACAGGTTTGCATCCCACATGTTGACAAAGAAGCTTCCCCCCCTGCAGAGTTTCCTCTCACTGGTTTCCAGACGTGCCAGTCACCTTGCCCGACAGCAGTATGATGTCATTGTTGTGGGTGGGGGTCACGCAGGGACCGAGGCGGCGGCGGCAGCAGCCAGAGTGGGAGCGGAGACACTACTGGTCACACAGAAAATACAAACCATTGGTGAGAGAAACAGCCAGTTCGTTCGTTACAAAAAGCTGATTTCCCTCTATCAATTTTTTAATTTGATTGAGAATTTTTCACTAAGACGTACTCCCTTCTCCCATCACACCCACCCACTCCCCCCCCCAGGTGCCCTGTCCTGTAACCCATCTTTGGGAGGAGTAGGGAAGGGCCATCTTGTGAAGGAGGTAGATGCTCTGGATGGGCTGTGTGGTCGAGCAGGAGACTGGGCTGGGATCCATTTCTCTATCTTGAATCGTAGAAAAGGCCCCGCCGTGTGGGGCCCGAGGGCCCAGCTGGACCGGCAGCGCTACCGCAAATTTATTCAGGTGTCTTATACACAGATTTCTGACAGGTTTCATTTCCTGGGTTTAGTCGAACAGATTGTTTTGGCTGTGAATGAATGAATTAAATATGTGGCTGTTTCTCCTCCAGTCTGAGCTGCTGTCCACTCCCAGGCTGACGGTGGTGGAGGGCTCAGTGGAGGAGCTGCTGGTGTCAGAACCAAACCCAGAGGAGCCTGGACATCACAGAGTCACTGGGATACGTCTGGGTAGGAAGCAAATGTTTACCATAGCTATTTTTATCCTATTACGATTAGGGTTCAAATCAAATTTTGAAGCCTATCAGTTCTTACAAATTACAGGAAGTTTGTCTTTACTTATTAATCCGTTTAGTAGGAAACCAACCTGTAGTAAATTATACCACTCTATAAGTAGTAGTAAAAACTTTATTTGGTTTCGTGGGAAATCTAAACAGCTGATGGCACATACTGTATATTGAATGTACTATCACTGTGGTCAGAAGGTTATCAAAAATATAAAGCAACAGTGATAAATAGACACTGGCAACCACTTTTACTTTGATTTAAATTTCTACATTATGTTTTTTTAATATTTCTTGAAGTGTCATCAACACATTTTATTTATGCTTGCTTGTTTTTTTTGTCCTCGTTAAATTGTTTCATCAAATCCAGATAATCTTTTATTTATTCTTTTTTTTATTATTATTATTATTTGCTCTGCGCAGTTTTCTTCATTAATAGATTAGTAGAGATAAGCTGGAGTTTCTTCGACATCTGATCTCGAACAAATGCACCAACCAGTAAAATGCACTTCCATTTTTGCAAAATCACTTTCAAAATGTTCTAATTTGAAGTGGCAATCCTTAAGGTTTCAGTCCTGGTTGATTTCTATTTGAGTGAAAATTGTGCTAAGAATTTAGCAGTCTGGAGTCTTTTTGTTGATATATGAGCACACAAAATAGAATAGAAAAATTCAATTTCTATGTACATGAGCTACAAGTTTTCAGAATTATGTGCATACTTCTATTTTGTGTTTGTATACAACAGCACTTTTTCCGAGAATGTCACCGCAGACACCCAGTTCATAATACTGCAAATATATAAATGTTGCAATACTTTCATCAGTGGGCCATATAGGCTCAATCACCATTGTGTTACCTCATTTGGCTGCAGATAGTGACTCAACAGACATTTATTTAAATTAAAATCTTTGAGATTGCCACTTTAAGTTACATTAAAAAAAAGTAGTCTGTTATGAGTTTATGATTTTTGCACTTTCTTTGATATCGTCTCAGCGAATGGAAGCGGCCCTATCTCAGCCAGCTCAGTGGTTCTGACTACTGGTACCTTCTTGTCTGGCTCCCTCTTCCTGGGCCAAAGCACGTCCCCCGGGGGTCGGATTGGAGACGCTCCATCGAGTGCCGGGCTGTCCCACACACTGAGGGAGAGGTTGGGGCTGAGGATCGGCAGACTGAGGACTGGTACCCCTCCCAGGATTGTGAAGGATTCAGTAGACCTTTCCCTGGCCAACATTCACCCCCCTGACAGTCAGCCAACTCCGTTCAGCTTCCTTAATACAAACACACGCTGCAAGGTAAAGTTTAAATTTGGTTTTAACTAATTGATTGAACAGTTTTTTCAGCACTAGGATTAAAGGAAAAGCTTCATAATTTCAGTAGTGTAGAAGATCTAAAAAAAAAAAAATGCTGTCTATAAAATACTGTTTAGTCAACAAAAGTAATTTTTTCAATTTTTACTTTTTAAACTAAACACTTGTTCAGCCTGAAGAGCAGCTGCCCTGCTACCTGACCCATACTACTCCTGGTGTAGAGAGAGTGGTGAGGGAGAGTCTTCATCTCAACTGTCACATACAGGAAGACACCAAGGGTCCCAGGTACACACACACACACACACTCATTGTACACAGTGTGTACAATGAGTGTACACAGTGTGTACAATGTACACAGTGTGTACAATGAGTGTACAATGAGTGTATGTGTGATAACTCTCGTCTTCGTCTCTCACAGATACTGCCCCTCCATTGAGTCGCGAGTGCTTCGTTTCCCAGGCCGACGGCACCAGGTGTGGCTGGAGCCTGAGGGCCTGACCTCTGACCTTTTGTACCCTCAGGGTCTGTCCATGACCATGCCCCCTGACGTGCAGCTCCGCCTCATCAGAGAAATCCCCCCCTTGCACAGAGCTGAGATCCACACGCCTGGTACGCTGCCATTTGATCTGCATAGTAACATTTGATTTACGGTACATCTAAAAGTCAGTTACAATAGAGCGTTGCAGGAATGAGTCCTAAAACCTGGAAATGAGTTTACATTTAAGCACTTCCGGTTCCCTCATCTGGAAGTTAATGTGTTTTTTGAATGGGTTTTTAGTTAGATGCCTGAAATAAGTTCTGTGGTTAACACAAGCTGAAGAGATTTGAATGTTTGTTCTACGATATAAAATATGTAAGTAAATATCCCACTCGTGAATGTTGAAGCTTTTATGTAAAAGGCGGTTGCTAACAAGTGGCTGAATGATACTACAAAACATCGTCACGCCGACTCGTCCTCCTTTAGTTTAGTGGTGGCGACGTGAAGTCATGCACCCGTGGTGTAGTTTGTTTATAGCCTAACGTTAGCGTTTTACTTCTTCTTTTTTACTTCTTTTACTTCTTACTGCCCCAATAACATAATCCAATGTAAAGTTCTTTACATTCTATCAGATACAAACTGCACAAAGTTAAGTTTGTTCTGATAAGAAATGTTGTTATTGTTGTTATTCATATAATATATCGTGTTGAAGCTCTTTTTGCGCTCTTTATCACACTATCCATGGGCACATCAGATCAATATGAAGTTAGTTATAAGGGCATTTGCAGAGGCATTCAGAATTTGCCCTATTGCAATGTTTAAGGTCATAGGTCAAATTCTGTTGTCCTCAGTGTCGGGAAAATGTGACTGATAGGTAGATTATAGTTTAAGCTTTACAATGATATATGACTTCATGATATTGTGTTAGTTACCCTTTTTTATACTCTATGTACGTACATGTACAGTATGTGTAAAATGGCAAAAAAAAAGATGGACAATTTTAATGATGGAGGGATGAAAAAAGGTGTGATAGCACATAGAAAGCTATCATTGCTGCAATGCTATCATGCATTTTCCAACACTAGGGACATAGACCTTAAAAAAAAAATCACCATGAGACTTGGTCCCTCCAAATTGGCATGACGGACAAATTTTGTGGGTCAGGCTCACGGACTATTCTGCTGATTGCATTCACACTTCAAAAATCGTAAGTGGTGTTCATTTGTGAAGATTATCTTGCTGAACAAAATGTTTAAGTATCATAATCGTTTGTTCGCCACAGAGCTTATTTTCAGCAATAATCCAAAACCCAATGGAAAAATCCCATTGTCTTTTTGTCAAGGGAACTAGTGTGATGCCAACTTCCTGCTTGGCCTACAAAAATACGTCATCCCTGGAGCACTCTATGATACAGCATGTCTACTGGGTTGCCTGAATGTTCCTTATATTTTCCAGGTTATGGTGTGCAGTATGACTTTGTGTGTCCCACTCAGCTGAGCCCTGCCCTGCAGGTGAAAAGCACCCAGGGTCTTTTTCTGGCCGGTCAGATTAACGGAACAACCGGGTACGAGGAGGCTGCTGCACAGGTAGTTTGTCTGTTCACTATATTCAGCAATTAAGGCTCCATACAGTTATTGTGGGTAGTAAAACATGTAGCGATGTCACACAATGCTTGGCGGCACAGAGGATCTAGTAGGAATGCACAGTGCTTTATACTCACACAAGTACTCTTGTTGGTGTCTGTGAAGGGCCTGTGGGCGGGGGTGAACGCTGGCCGCTGGGCGCTCTCCATGCCGGCAGTGGCGTTGTCTCGGACAGAGAGTTATATCGGAGTTCTCATTGATGATCTGGTGAGTCGAGGCGTTACAGAGCCGTACCGGATGTTCACCAGCCGGGCCGAGTATCGAACCTCTCTAAGGCCGGACAACGCTGACCTTCGCCTCACTCTGAAAGGTAGGCAGAGTGTCTGGGACACATTATCAGGATGTGAGACAATCTGAGGGCTCCCACAAATTGTTCTACTTTCTGTCTTTTAGTTTTTTTTTTCCTCTCATAAACGTTTTCCTCTACTAGGGTTTGAGGAGGTGGGATGTGTGTCCACTTTGCGCTACCAGGAGGCTGTGAGAGTGAGGGACAGTCTGCAGGATGCACTGGCAGCACTTCAGGCTCTCGCTCTGTCCACACACAACTGGAGAAAAAAACTGCCCGACATGCAAATGAGTGAGGGCAAGAACGCCGTACTGACGTGAGTGACAAATATGTGGAATCACCAGTGCAATGAGCCACATCTGCCAAATACGTCTGACATTTCATCTCAAGATACAGTCAAAAGGGGTCGACTTCTGGTCCTGACTGTTACTTTGTGGTTTCTTTTTCAGCGGTAGTGACGTGCTGCAGTACAACAATGTGTCCTTTGAAATGTTGGCATCTGCCTTCCCAGAGTGCCTTTCACCTCACATGGAATTCGCACAAAGACTCAAGATAGAGGGTAAAAGCTGATTTTGGCATTTTGAGGCAATAGGGAAGGGGAGTCTTGTCTTTGTGGCTCAGTTATCCTTCTCCTCTGCCTCAAATGTGTTCTTTTAAGCGACCATAACATAGTCCATTCCTTCTTAATAAAACATCTCTCCTGTTATTTAGCGGTGTACAGGCCTCACTGTAACCTACAGAAGAAAGAGATTGAGAGAATTCAGAAGGAGGAGAACATGTCTCTCCCACAGGACATAGACTATTTCTCTCTGCCGGTGTCTCTGTCTCAGGAAGTCAGAGAGATTTTGGACCGAGTTCGACCCAGCACTGTGAGTATAGTGTATTTAAGACCAGAAAATGGTCGACTCAGCTAAATTAAATTAACTTTTGTGCGATTACATAAAACATGCAAGTAATACCATGCTTTATCCTCCAGCTGGGTGCTGCTACACGTTTGCAAGGTATAACTCCAGCTGCAATTGTCCATCTCCTCAATTATGTACGCCAAGCGTCACGAAAGGAGAGAAGAACGCACAGAAACCAACCAGACCAAAAGGAGGAGAGAGAACAGGAGCTGTGTGCAAGGAATGCCTCTTTACCTCAGTGAAATGATGACTCGTAAAAAAATGTTTTGTAAAAATGTATGTATTCCTGAAAATGTACAAAAGAATAAATTAAGGTGTTTGTTTATGTTTCACTTAGGATGGATATCTCTTTGCATTGTACAAAAGCATAACAAAATAAAATTACATAGTAAACATTCTTTCATATAAAACTATTTCCTCAAGTTAAGAAGCTTTCAAAGCTTCCTCCTAACTGCTCCGCCGTTAGCTATCCGACTACCGAGTGAAGAATTCTAATCCTGTTAGTAACATTACTGTGAGCAGCATTAAACTCCATGTGACCTTCTCAGTGACACCGCCGTTAATGACAATGTGCCCGTCCAGCTCAGCAGCGCCTCTAGTGAAGAAGCCAAATGGAAACTTCCAGTTAGGCTGAGGCGAGCCCCTCGGGGGATCTGGGTAAACTGTAGTGTCAACAAACGTCACCTCAGTGGTTAGAGCGATAGGGGACAACGTAGGACACTGAAAAAAGACGAGAGGAGAGTATTTTGGACTTTGTAATATTGAGATTCTGTGTGTTGTTTGATGCTGGCCTCACAGTGTGAGAGTCTATGTGCCTACCTTGAAATGTTGACACTGGAAAAGGTATTTGGCCCCCAGGATGTAGTTCTGGGGAAGGTCTAAGAGACCCTGTCGGGCCCACAGTACTCGGATAGAGAGAGAGTTGGGGAGGACGCAGCCTGATTCACATGTTTCCTGTGAGAGAGAAAAAAACAAATGACTGTAAATACACAAGGTTATATATTAAAACCACAGGCACACAAATTTATTTATCACTTTCCTAACGATAGAGACCCACATAGACCCGTTTTTGTCTTTTTTTAGGGGGGTACAGTGGGTCTTTAGGGGGAGATAGCAGGTCAACAGATGTCACATAGAAGTGGTGCAAATCATCTGAAAGCTGGGAACCTGAAGATTAATTTGAGATGCAGCTCAGCACTGTGCGTCAAGTTGTTCTAGTCGTAAATCAGAAATAAACATGAATTAATTAAAATAAATTGTAAAAGTGTATAATGGTTTAGAACATTATGACAGAAGTATATGATGGTCATCCCCATGCTCTATTATGTCTCATAAGTTAAGCAGCAATTTTTGGGTTGATACCATTTGTTACACAGATTTGGCCATTTTTTACCAAACCGAGAATTGATTAAAATGATCAGTAATCTTCCAAAATACCACACTAAGACACCAAGACCTTGAGGAACATCATAGAAAAAGCCATGGTCTGATTTTGTATCAAAAACTCTTGACATTTGGAGATTTTTGCAAGAATTGCATTTTTCGGCAATTGAATGGTGAGCACTTCTGTTCTGGAAACTGCTCAGAAACCCCTTTATTGTCTGTTTACCTAGAAAAACCATCCATCCTCTGAATGCCCTAGGTCTCTAATTTGTGGTTGTAAAGTTTCATGAGGCTGTGATTATCCTAGAGGTCACCACAGGTCATTTTATACAGTGAGGTCAAGTTTAAAAAAATAGTCTCTCTACAATGAAATGGCTACTATGGGGACTAAAATCATCGCCAAAATGTAGCCCAACTTTGGGCCGTCATTTAGCCTCCTCCCGACTAACATGCTAACATGACATGGTTGGTAACAGTGGATTTATAGGTTTTTTAGTTTCATATGAAACCTTCTCTGTAGCTCTTAAACTGAGCCTGCTACAGCCTCTGAAAGACAGGGAAGTCTGTCAGGCTCGCCGGAGGGTTTTAAATACTTTGAATTCCTGATTCAGCTGTACCTGCAGGCTGACAGGACACTCCTGGGTGAGGACTCTTGTCCAGTTCGGTTGGGAGCCAAAGTTCATGGTGATCTCATCAGGAGCAGCAAGTCCCTGCAAGATCCCGTAAATCTGGGAACGCAGCTCTGAACAGTTACTAGATGGGGAACTAAACAGCACAAAGAGAGAGTGAAATGACATGTGAAGATTGAATAAAAAAAAAAACTCACTATTGCATCATTATAATAATAATAATACTGGGACTCATTCAGCAACTCCACCACTATTATTCATGTAAGAAACATCAGTTAAAACTAGATGATAGAGGCGAAGCAAAAATAGTGTACTCACCTGAATGTGCAGCCGGTGACGGTGTTGTGTGTGAAGAGGATGGGTGCTCGTCTGCGGGGGTCAGAGGAACACTTCCCGCCCTGTGACACCCCCGGTGCGGTCAGCTAACCCAGTGTCAAGGAACAATGATACATGATTGACCCAAAGCTAGCTGGATAAATGAAACAATAACTTGTTTATGATGATATTTGTGAGGATACAGGCTTCACTTCTCCATCAAAGCGACCAATGACAGGAGATCCCACTCCAAGTCCGACAGCAGGGATCAATCCTCCTGGAGGGGGGCTGGGTGTTGCCAGCTGGAAGAGAGAAATGGCGTTAATCTTAGAGTTTAAATCCAATTAATTTAGTGATGAAATCTATGGCTTTAACCGGCTACCTGAAATTGTACAGAGTACGTCTGCAACAGCAACTGATTTGGATCCACATCAGCTAAGACTACGTTCACTGTTGCATATGCGAGTTCCCCTCTGCCCGTGTATCCGACAACAAATTCCACCTACGGGAGAATCAGGAAAAGGAGAATTAAGTTTGACAAATATGTGATTTTGAATTTTTTTAAATCACAAATTTTCGTCTACTCACATTTTTCACCACATTGACGCAGGCGTTGTTTTGTTCACTTGGTGCAGGCCAGTTAGACAGTGGAATAACTGGGATCTGAAACAAGAGTTAGTGCAGTGCATTACATTGGAAGAAAAACATGTCTTTTCAAAATTCATACATGTTATTCCTATGGTCAAAGACAATAAAAAAAAATATTATTTAACGTGACCAACTCCCTCCCAAATCCAAAAACTAGAGTGCTAAAACTCAAACTAATGATGTGATAGGCTATAAAGTGTGGAACTGATATTCTTAATTCTTAGTGTAAAATAATAATTTTTATTGCACATACTGTACCTTTACAGTCTGATAACCTACTTTAAAAAAATCCACACTCAAGAGGCCATACTTGTTAGTTGACGACACCTAACAAGTTAATTATTTATGCTACAGATTCAGTTTTTTTGTAGATAGAGTTTAAGGGATGTTGTTTCACTCCAAGATTTGAAAGAAAAGAAAAGAAAATCAGCTGCTAGTGTTGGCAGCTGATTTCATAGACTGACTGTAGATAAACTTGTGCAGAGGCATGTGAAGTGCAAAATGAAAGTGTCTCTACTGATACCATGTATGGCTTTGAGCTGTATGTACAATCAACAACTTACCAGAAAGTTTGACACGTCTGCCATCTTGACTATTGGAATCTGTGATAAAAAAATATTGATGTTAGCCTAACCGCTCATTCTCCTCTGACATTCTCACCAGTAACTGTTTACATACAGTAAAAGCATTTAGTGCATGCGGACTTGCTGACCTTGATCAGGCTCAGATCAGAGAAGTAGGAGCGGGCGTTGAAATGTGGATCTGTGGTGCACGACTGAGGAGTCAACATGCGGGTACAAGACAGAGACACAGACCTCAAGAACTCTGCAAGCAGAGGAAAACAAAAGTTATTTAGAAAAAAATAGTTAAATATACAAAAGAAAATGCCTGCAGATTTAGTCCGAGCTTGGTCATTTGGGAGGCAATTACTATCAACTGTGGTGAGAGTACTTCAGGGACTGTTGGAAATCCTTATGGGAGATAAAGGGGTCTTCTGGGAAAATATGATTTTATGTAATTTTGCTGTTACTAGTGCTCAGAGAGAGTGACACGAGAAAGACTGCTCATCCTGAAAAGAGGAAGTCCCTCACACAAAACTTAAAGCGGCAGTAGGCAGAATGTTTTTGGCATAATTGGGCAAAAATTCCATAATAACCTTTCAGCATATTGTAATTTAAAGTGTTCTGAGAGAAAACTAAACTTCTGCACCTCCTCATGGTTTTCAGGCATTAAAAAATCTAGCCCGTGACAGGATACTTTGGCCAATCATAGGTCATTTCAAAGAGAGAGGCTGTTCATTCAACGGAGGCCACTGTAAATCACTTGCGAACTCCGATCAAATGGTCGAACTAGGCAGTGTTGATCAAATATGAATCAATATTCTGTTACTGTAATGCCTATTTCTCGCCTGAAATGTTGTCAGAAACATCTTGTAGTGCACTGTTTTGCTGTAAAATGAGAAAGTGTGCTCCGGCTGGTGGGCGGATTACCCATCTCATGCACTACTGTCAGGATATGGTGACTGTTTTATAAAAATTACTTTTTTTAAATCATATTTGCTTCATTTCAACCTACTGCTGCTTTAACCCAGATGGCTGGTCTGGACTTGAAAACCTTTTGGGGAAACTATGCTACACTGTGACAAGCAACAGTTTAACATACTTCTCACTTGGTGTGAACTTACTTGCAGGGTTGCGGTCGATACAGAACGCAGCAGCAGCCCCTGGAGACGGCTGACGGAGGAGACCCTGCACGGCCGAGTTGGAGAAATACGTCTGGATGACATCATCGACCTACAAAAATTAAGAGTCTTTTATGCATTTCATTTATTAAAGATATACTCTCCGATTCAGTTTTAGAAGTCTAAAAGTGTATAACTTTTGATACTTTAGATACAATATTGTGAGCAGGAAAACATCATTATCTGTTTACCCTGTAGAAATCTCTGCTGTGGCTGCTGCTTGTAGGTGCTGGTGGTGAGAAGTGGTATGAGTCCCCTAAAGCTGGATACTGAGGTAGAGCTGGGAGGGACTGGGGTGAATTATCTGTTGGGAGATGCAGATTTTTAACAGTATTAGTGGGGGATGCTTATAAGTTGCTTACTGATACACTCTTACGAAATTAGCTGTAACATAATCAGGGATTTCTCTGGTGACAGCACCGATTAATTTTAAATGAATGTATTCTTATTACAGCTACTCACCTTCAGGCCGGACACAAAACAAGGAGTCAGTCACAGTGACGAGAGACGAATCCACGTTAGCTCTGAACATCAGCCATTTCTCAATGCAAACTCCTGATCTGTAAAATAAAAAATACACTTGTTTAAATACTATAAATGTGCTGTAAATGTTTTATGTGCTGGAACTTTGGAGTATGTGCAGAAGACTTACATGGCTTTCTGTGGACATCCGGTGAAGACAGTGCTCAAGTTCGCAATACCGCAATCAAATGTGTCACAACAGCAGCCAATGTCACAGAAATCAGGGGTTAAATCACAGAGACAACCTGGATAACGACAGAAAAGACTTGTGTTAGTTAGTCAGGACAACTTCAGGTCTGTGTAAAATTCCAATCTTTGTTCCTTGATGGCACATAACAAAAGGTGATTTTCTATTTGATACAAATGTTGTATAATCCTGCAAAACACAATAAAAAAAAAGGTTTAAACATAAAAGAAAAAAGGATAGGACTTAGATCTAACTGCCAAGATGTTAAATTGAAACTTTAATTAATACAAATATTTATTAAACAAGCTCTAACTAAGAGTCTCCTATTAGGATCTGAGATATCATTAATTAATAGTTTCTAGTTCAGCAGCTTTTACAGAATGCAACTGTCAGTAGGGATGCACCGATACCACATCGGACCGATACTGACTCAAATAGCTGGATCGGATATCGGTGACATTGGAGCCAATCTATTAAATAAAATTTTATGTTTGTATACTATATACATTATATACTGGAATTATAATTCCTGTTTACATTTTGACCAATTTGTTGCTGCATTAAAAAGGTTTACACCTGAATTGTAATTCCAGTTAATTTTGAAGATTTTTTACCAAGTTGCTAGAGTACTATTTATTATTTTAATAATAAATAACAATTCACTAAATTCATATCTATGTATTTATTATTACATTTTGTTTTACAAAGTTATGAAAGCAGTTTAAGTCACATCTGATGTTGCCTCACACATAAAAGAAGGATCGCAGTTGCCTCCACACAGTGCGGTATACAGCTTATAAATTAAACACTGGTATTGGATCAGTACTCGGTATCGGCTGATACCCAAAGCCCAGGTATCGCTATCAGTATCAGGACCAGGGAATGAAATTAGCACCTGCCACCTGCCAAATACAAGGGAAATGTTGGTTGTGGCAGGTAAAAATTTCAGGTCACCTGCCACCATGGCAGACATGATTCCTTATATTACGAAATATAATTTTAAAAAGAAATTCCTAAATTTAAAATAGTCAGGGATTAAAGTTACATGATAACATCCTTATTTATACTGTCTGGTACTGATTCAGTGTTTACAATTCTAAAGCACTCTACATAGATTTCAGAAGTGGCAGACAAAAACATTTAGTGGCCGGTAGAAATGTTCAGTGACCTGCCACAGTGGTAGGTGAGGAAAAAACTTAATTTCAGACCCTGATCAGGACTGAAAAAGTCGAATCAGTGCATCCCTAAGTCCCGGTGGCTGGAGACGTGTGTGAGATGTGTGAGAGTGTAAACATTAAGGTGAAGGTCACTTCAATTCCAGTCAACTCAGGAAGCGACTCGCTGTGAACAGATGCTTCACGTGATCTCTCCTGATTTCAGTGGAATTGAACTGCATGCCGAGGAAAACTTTCTAATATAGATGCCTTTCCATTGAAACCGTTTTGGTAAATTTGTCACAATTATAGCTTAACTCAGAGGAAGACAACAGAATGTTTTTTACAGATTGTTTTCTATAAAAAAAGAGAGATATTTACTGATTATGTTTCTTGAAAGCTGTCTAAAAATAGTTTTTTAAAAAGGACACAAATTAATATTGTAAACTATCACCCTTGATAACAAAAAAAATGTCTGGGTCCCGTGGCTTGCAGTTAAGAAGGGGCACCTAAAGTAGTTAATAGGCAGCCATAGATCCTCAACACCTGCTGATTAATTTCTATCGGGCAACCATTGAGAGCCTCCTGACCTACTGCTGCACTGTGTGGTTTGCTAGCTGCACAGTAGAGGACAGGAGGGACCTGCAGCGGCTGGTGAGGATGGCAGAAAAAGTGATTGGGACCACATTGCCCCCCCTCAGTGACCTATATGCTGGCCGGCTCTGCAAGAAACCCAGCTGTATTTCTAAAGACCCCACCCACCCTGGACATGGACTGTTTTCAATGACAATGACAATAAAGTCTCTATATATAGATCTACAAAACTAAGTTGGGTCTGTCTTGCATAAAAAGTGGGAGACACTTTGATGGATCATGTAGCACCTCTGTAACAAAAGACTGCTGCAGAGCGAATACATAACATGAAAAACCCCAAGAGACAGGTGTATTGAAAGTTACCTTCTGATATCACCAGAGGTTGGACGGTGGTTGCAGGGGGCGCTTCAGTGACAGTCAGAGTCGTGGTAGCCATTGAGTCCTGGGTGGAGTTCAGGGTGGAGTTCAGGGTGGAGACCTCAGTGGTGTTCAGAGTGGAGTTCAGGGTGGAGTTCAGGGTGGAGTTCAAAGTGGAGACCTGAGTGGACACCAGAGTGGGGACCAGGGTGACCGCCTCAGTGGTGCCTACACTGGTGGAGCCCACGGCCGCCGCACCGCCTGCAGCAGGGGTTGCTGAGCTGAAAGGCTCCCCATTTACAGGGCTGGGAGTGACGCCTGGTTCTGTGGCTGCGTGAGCCAAACGTCCACACAAGACGATAAATATCTGAACTGAACGACACCACTGGCGGGGATTCATTTCGTCAAACAGACATATGGTTTGGTCAATCCATGTGTTAGCAGTCCAAGCTAGGTCTAACGTTAGCTTATAGGATAGCAAGATAACTTTACAGTTAGCATTAGCTGGAATTTTGTATTCTACGTCGCTCGTTACAACTTAACACACATTACAATATAATAAAACGACGTTTAAATTGAATACGCGAGTCAGAAAACGTTCTCCGTGGATACATTTAGCTAGCTAAACATGCTAGTACATGAATACACTGAAGCTTCTTGTTGTTGCCAAGGAAGTTGTCGCTAAGGAAGTTGTCGTCAAGGAAGTTGTCACAGGCGACTTCCGTTTCTAAGATAATACTACCGTAAAACATGGAAAAGTGAAGAAAGGTATTTTTTACCAACTTCTTCAGAGACACCGCAGACAAAAACATTGTTTTCATGCACTGATCAATTTTGAGATTTTGGGCTATTTTGCTTCCATAACATGTCTTCTTTCAGACTAGTGGAAAGGAAACATCCAAAACATTTATTTTACTACACTTTGTTCTACACTTTTACACTTTAAAACGTTCCTATACTTTGCAAGCTTATAAAAGCTATCTTTAAGTTATCTTTTACTGCCATTTTTACTGTAAAAGTTTGGGGCTAAATGTTTCAGCTGGAGTGTCAACATGTTTTCTGTCTCTCACAAAAAATATTTTATTAATAAGAAATATTGACACAGATTCAAGCCTCATTTGTTGAGCAATGTTCAATCAATCTTTTTTTTAAATTTATTTAGTGAAGCAAGACAAAACTGGTGAAATTTGACAAGACAAAAGAGGAAAAATAAATAAATAAAATACATCGGGTGACGACAGAATTAATGGGACAGCAATTCTAACAAAACAAAACAAATAAATAACGGATGTTGGTGGAGGGTGGGGGGTGCTATTGACAGTGCAGATCAGTCTGTTGAGTAAGGTTCTAGTGTGTGTGTACTGTTGTAAGTGTTTGTATGTATGCAGTGTGGGGGGTTGTAGGGTGTTTGTTTGTTTGTATTGAAAGAGGAGAAAGAAAAGGGCGGGAAAGAGAGAGAGGGTGGGGGGTGGGAGGGGATGAGTATTTTTCGTGGCAGGGGTGGCTTATAATATCTAATGGTCTGACAATGTTATGTTATAATATTTTGTCTTTATTTGTATTTGCATTTGTATTTTTTTGTTTCCTGAGACAAGTTACCCTCCTTAAGCTGCCCCCAAGCCCTGGGGAGGGGGCTGGCTGTCAGAGGTGTCTACTGTCACCCTTTTGCCCATTCTGAACAGCCCCCAGACCCATCAGGAGAGAGCCTGTTCCGTGTTGGGAGAGGGATTTTTTTTTTCACCCCTATCTTTAAACTTTCTCCTTCCCAATTCATTTCTTTATTTTTTTTCTTTATTTTAAACCGGACATCAGGCCGTCCTAGCCAGGAAAAAGAAAGGGGGGAAGAGGAGTGGTGATACTTGATGGGGTAAAGATGCGATGGGGGAAGGGAGGGTGTTATGTCAGAAGGATATAGTGAAGTGTTGTTGGTGCAATGTATTTTTTTCAAGCAATGCTGTATTTATATGTGATTATTATAGTAACAATGATAAGTAAAATAAATAAATTATCCAGTAAATAAGTAAATAAATTAATTAATCACCCCACCCAGCCACCATCTAACCATCGATTGATTCATTGTAATAATAATAATAATAACAATGGTTAAAATATATATATATGTGTACATATATATATATACACACATATATATATATATATATATATATATATATACATATATATAGGTTATAATCTTTTGTACTGTTGGTGTGTGATTGTAGTTTGCCTCCCTGTGGTGTTGTAAGACCCGCCCTTGTCACTTCCTCAAATTACAGTTTAGATAGTATTGTGAGCAAAAGTGGAAGTCATACGTAACTGGGAATGTTACATAACGGCACTTTAGTGTAAGTCTGCCTGTGCAAATTCCAGTGATCGCAGAAACAGACAAGAACCTGGAACAAGGAGCACTCAGACAGCCAGGTTACAAAGATAGAAAGAGGGTGAAGAGAAACCCATTTTCTGAAGCACTTAGGCTTCAGCTGGGAGTTCAGGAGGGATTGTTTAGTCAGATGTTGGAGAGGATTGAGGCTGACAAACCAGAAGACAACATCAAGAGTAGACCAAACTAATCAATTCCTGGCTGGTAGTCACACAGAAGAGATAATGAATGAGTGATAAGGATGTTTAAACACTGATCAAGGAGGAGGAGATTTGCAGATAGCTAGGATCTATGGTGGAGCCTCAGGGCCGATGCTAGCCATTTGGGTGCCCTAGGCGTAATTGCTTTGTGGTGGCCCCCCCTTCCAAAAAAACAAACAAACAAATATTTGTAAGGAAAAAGAACTGTTCAATTAGTCACTGGTCAATGTCAATGAATGAGTGACAAGGATGTTTAAACACTGGTCAAGGAGGAGGAGATTTGCAGATAGATCGGATCTATGGTGTAGCCTATAAAAAGCAACTCGAACCGGGAATATTTGACAAAGGAGGACCAAAAGCCAGCTGAGAGAGGAGCTGCTGAAGACAGGACATCAGGAAGAACCACTGTACCGGCTTCACTTGAGCCCTTTTACAATCAAATTTTGGCTCCTGATTTGTGTTTTTCTCGACTAACGCAACCTTTAGTCAGTCATGTCGGAGGAAGAACAGTTGTCCTACACCGAAGCCATTCAGAAGGCGAGCCCCTCCCTCACCCGCTTCCCTCTCATCTCCATCAAAGGAGTTCCTCTCACGAACGTCATCGCCAACAACTGGGACGAAATCTGGGCTTTCCGTCCTGACCCCTCAGACATCCTCATCGCCACCTACCCCAAAGCAGGTACTTCAGTTCAGGTCTACGTGAGTAATCAGTCTTGGACGGGACATTTTTTATGTCATGTGTTGCATTTTTGTTAAAGTTCTGTTAGTGTGGCACCAGTGGTGAAATGTAACTAAGTACATTTACTATGGCTGTCAATCGATTCAAATATTTAATCGTGATTTTCATTTTATATTATCAAAGGAATTTACATTTATGGATATGGAATTGATCCATAATAATAATAATAATAATAATAGAAATAATAATTTGAATTTTAAATAATAATATTATCAAGGGAATTTACATTTGTGGATATGGAATTTATCCATTATAATAATAATAATAATAATAAGATAAATCATGTACACAAGTGTTTTTCTGTGTATCATTTTCCAGGAGACCAAACAACACATTCCTCCAAAGCAAGACAAAACTCTCAGTTATAAAAGCACATAACTTTTGCCAGAAAATCTTCACAATTGAGCAATTCCAAAATAAAAAGTTTTTGGACATCCATAACAGAAACTACAATTCACATCAATGTCTCCCTTAAATCTTTTTTTTTTTTAAAACAAAATTGCTGTGCCTTTTGAGTAAGGTGAGAGAATTTTGAAGCAGACGGTTTGCTGGAGTTTACTATCTCTACACCTCAGAGCACTTTGGTCCCATGCTTATGTACATTCAGGTGTCTGAATAGCTTCAGCACTTAACAGCAGTATAACACCAGTATTACTATGTCTACACCTCAGAGCACTTGCGTCCATGTTTATGTACATTCAGGTGTCTAAATAGCTTCAGGACTTAACGGCAGTTGCAATTCATGTTTACTTCCCCTGATCTTTACCTCACTATTGGTTTACCAAACAAAGCAAGGTCAATAGGGGCATCACATTAAGTAAACATTTTCTATTATATGTTATATTGTTATATTATATTATTATTGTATTACATGTTTATTGTATTATAGTACATGCAGTGGTGGAAGAAGTACCATGTAGAAATACTGTTACAAGTAAGAGTCCTGCATTCAAAAGTAAAAGTGCAAAAATATTAGCATCTGAATACTTAAATTACCAAACATAAAAGTATTCATTATGCAGAAAAATGTATACTATTGTATTCTAATTATTGATGTTAAAACGAATTTGCGTTAACGCATTATTATCGTGTAAACTTTGACAGCCCCCAAGCCCCAAGCTTTGAAGACATTTTTTTTTGTCCTTTATATCTTATGATAGCGACATTTTATATTATCAAGGAAATTTACATTTGTGGATATGGAATTTATCCATTATAATAATAATAATAACAATAAGATTAATCATGTACACAAGTGTTTTTCTGTGTATCATTTTCCAGGAGACCAAACAACACATTCCTCCAAAGTACGACAAAACTCTCAGTTATAAAAGCACATAACTTTTGCCAGAAAATCTTCACAATTGAGCAATTCCAAAATAAAAACAGTTTTTGGACATCCATAACAGAAACTACAATTCACATCAATATCTCCCTTAATTTTTTTTTTTAAACACAGTTTTTAGCTGGATAGAATGTCCCCAAAATCCTCAAGTTTGTCCTTTCAAGGTGGTGATTTCAGTAAAATTGTCACAAAGCGGAAAAGACACAAAAGGAGATGAAATCAAAAAGAGTTAATGTGTTGGTTATTTTGGTGAGGGTGTAAGGGGGGGATTTCTCCTCAAACTGGTGAGATCCAATACATGGAAAGTATCCTATTCCTTCAACTCAGTGTTCATTTGTGTTTTTGGGACATAAGGGACCACATGGACCCAGGAGATAGTTGACCTGCTCCTTCACAACGGAGATGCTGATGTCTGCAGACGAGCCCCAACACCCGTCCGCTTTCCTTTCCTGGAGAAAAGCTTCCCACCACCCATCCCCTCAGGTGTGTATTTAGGTGGTTATGTTTGTATGTGTGTGATTGTACTGACCAGCTTTAATTAAGTCCATCTTCAAGTGCACTTTGTGTTTCCTAAAACCTAAACGCTACAGCTAGCTTAGCTTTAGTCCATCTCTGTGCATTAGTGGGACTTACACATAACATAACATGGAATCTGAGATAGTATGTACAAGTGTGTTTCAACTCTTTTATATATCCTCTCTCCTGAACTTCTTTCAGGTCTTGATCTTCTGAAGACCATGGATCCTCCAAGAATGATCAAGACACACCTTCCTTTCCACTTGGTGCCTCCTGCATTTTGGGAAAACAAGTGTAAGGTAAGACTTAACTGAGTCAACTGAGAGCAAAATCCTGTAGTGAATTTTATTGCTTCACACTGAACAAGAGGGGATAAGGTTCGTGATACAATGCATGTAAATGGGGTGAGAGGTTAAAGTGTAACTTCTGTATTTTTCTACCCTATTTCCCCATGTTTTTGTGTCTAAAAAGCCCCTACATGGTACGGTTCTGCTCGACTCGACTCACTTTTGGTGCCAGGTCCTTTTCTCTATGTTTCCACTGAAGATAGTACCCTCCCAGTGTAGGCGGGATTCTCAGCTGATCGCCGTAGCGACAACTACATCATCTTCAACGGCAGTGATTCAACACTGAATCATTTCAACAGCAAACAAACAGTGGATCTACACTTAGTCAATTGTACGGCGTAGTGTACGTAATGTGTAAGTTTTGCGAGCTGACATTTTTTAAAATCTGTGTTGAGTGAATTAAAAATTGCAGTCGCTATTGGCGGTAGCTTGGCTAAATGTTGGGTGTGTGTAAATTGTCCCATGTCACGCTAGTGACCAATCAGTGGTCTGCAGTGTTTTAACTCCACCTTCTTTCAGCGCAGCTCGCTTGCAACCTCGACTGAACTGGGACCGAGAATGGAGTGTAGTTCTTTTGACACCATCCACAACTTCTGCTAATGGAGACGCAAAAATAACCATTCTAATGTGTAACAAACTGAACCGGACTGCTTGGTGGAAACGTGCCATAAGTAACTGATGGGGACAATTGGTCCAGTGTTGAACGAGAACGCTGCAGGTGGCAGCTGTTAAACGGGCTGTAATATAATCATTCGGGGCAACTTCTCACCATCAATGTACGTTTACTAAAAGTGCTTGTTGTTACCACTGACAGGCTACAAAGAATTTCTTCCCGCCTGTAACACAGGACCGATGTTGTGCCCATTTTGTCACTTCGACACATGGGAAAAAAGTCCAGGTTGAAATATACCTTAGTTACCCTTTAATAATACAATGCCACACAACTGCCACATTAAGTTACCCATTGTCTGCATTGTTGTAAATCACTTTTATATGTCCCTCTGATCGTGTGTGTACAGACTATCTATGTGGCACGCAACGCCAAAGACAACATGGTGAGCTACTACTACTTTGAGAAGATGAATCTGACCCAGCCTGAGCCAGGACCCTGGGAGGGCTACATGCCCAAGTTCATGCGAGGAGAGTGTAAGTGGATTAAATCACATTCCTGAGTGTCATCTTACCTTCATTCAAACTGTTATTTCTGTTTGCACAAAGCTTCTAACTGAACCGGGAAACTACCACCACACTGGTACATTCACCCACTCCGCCAGCCAGAAGCGCTCATGTATTTTAACAAATTTAAACATGTAAAAGTGGTCGGTGACAAACCATGACACCTTAGAAGAAGGTTTCCTTACCTCACTGTTTCTCCCTGTGAGAAACTTAGTATGCCTCAATGATCGTGACAGGATTAGCAGCACCCTGCGAGGATGCAGAGAGAAGGTGATGCCAATCAGAAGAAAATGTTCCTTCAGATCTACAAAAGAAAGTTACATTTTAATCCTGTTGCAAATGGTCAGGTATAGTATATCAAACGGTTAATATTGTAATTAAGTTTGTTTGGAAATAGCGGGCCGTGGCTAACCCGTTTTACTCGGGTGCGAGGCTGAAAATGAAGTGTCTCAGTACAAAATATTAATAATCTTTATTTCATGCACTACAGTCAAATATTTAGAACATTTATAGGGAATCACTGCTATGACTGGGTAATACCTGGCGGCCGGGCGCAAACTATGACCTTTCCCCACCTGACTGCAGATACCACTCGTTGGGAATTTAAATACTCAAGGCAAGTTACACTGCAAACCCAATAACTAGGCTACGAGTTTAAATGCGCACAGCAAACAGGGCAGGTTATACAGCAAAACACCATAATGCACACGATACACTGCAACCAGCAAATCTACCCACTTCCACACACCTTAAGGCAGTTCAGGTCACAGAAATGCCACAGTGCCCCCCATACACCCTTTCTACTCCCCCACAGCGAACTTATAATACTTATGATTATTACTTATAATTGATATATAATGATAAATATATTTATTAACATTATTAAAACATTTGTAACAACTTAAAACCTTTTACAGGACAGGGAGTAATATGAATATATATATATGAATTCTGTTTCTACAGTGTCATGGGGCTCCTGGTACGATCATGTGAAAGGTTACTGGCTGGAGAGAGAGAAGAAGAATATCCTTTACCTCTTCTATGAGGACATGAAAGAGGTACAGAGAACGTATGGACCTAGTTTTACCAAGAGCATGTTGTACATACATACTCTTACCTCAGATTTACTCCCTCAGAATCCTCGGCGTGAAGTGGAGCGCATCATGAGATACCTGGACTTGTCGGTCTCTGATGAGGTCATCAGCCGGATTGTGGAGCTCACGTCCTTCAAGAACATGAAGGAGAACCCGATGACCAACTTCTCCTCCGTGCCAGCACTTATGTTTGATCAGACCATCTCCCCCTTCATGAGAAAAGGTGCATCAGTCTGCTCCTAGTCTGATACAGAAATAAGATATTGATCAAAATAATACAAAAAACAAAATGAGCAGGGCAGGGCATGTACCAATTCCAATCTGATCTGCAGTGGGTGAACACAATATCATGAACACCTCATCCCACTCCTATTAAAGGTACAGTGTGTAGGATTTGGCAGCATCTAGTGGTGTGGTTGCAGATTGCAACCAGCTGAGTATCCCTACGCTCTCTCCTCCCTTTCTAAGACTGCGGTAACATGAGCCGCCGAGTGCAAAACCGTGGTAACGCTGTTTGCCGGCCGTCCCTACCATAATAACAATACTTTAGGAGCAACGGCGGCTAGCGGTATCCACGGTTTTGCACTCTGCTGCTCACGTTACTGCAGTTTCACAAGCGTGTCGGAGAACTACGGTGGCCTTCAGGTGATCAGAAAATGACCCGAGTAGTGTCCGAAAGTGTTTTTTCATTATGCCGCTCACTATATAGTCCTCTACATACTGTAGAACTCCCTCGATAGTGAGTAGGGAGTAGTGAATGAGTGACACAACCCATTTCTGCTAATAGATCCCCCGAAATGTTACACACTGTTCCTTTAAATCAACATTATAAGCTTCACAAAGACATTACACACTACTCTGTTATTGTATTGTGTCATATTTTGTCTTCTCCCTGTACTTCACATTATACAGCGTAGTGGCGCCCCCTAGAGGTTCCTGGATTTATTAAATTTGCTCTTGTTTTTTTAAAGTTTATGAGAACTTTATGCTCCATATAGCTGAAATGATTAGTCGATCAATTGATAAGTCTATAAGCAGAAAATTAATCTGAAACAATTTTCTATTTATAGTTTTTCTTTATTTTGTAGTGCAGTAATTTGATTTTCTTTAATTTTTTGATTATTTGTAGACATCAGCTTGGGACATTTCATAAACCAATTAATTGGGAAAAGAATTTACAGATTAATCGATAAGGAAAATATTCATTAGTTGCCCTACTGTTCAACAATAGATGCTTTTAGGGAAAATAATTTAAGAACTTGCTTCTCAGTTATTGGCCAATCACAACATATATAGTGATTGATTTCTATATCTAACACTGTTGTATTCTCTCCTGTATCTTCTCTCTTTACAGGTATGGTAGGTGACTGGAGAAACCATTTCACACCTGAGCAATCAAAGACGTTTGATGAAGATTACAAAAAGCAAATGAAGGATGTCGACATACCATTCAAGACCCACATCTGACTAGCTAGATACTAAAACAAAATAATAATAACATTTTTTGAGCCTTGATGTTAAACACTAATCGCTGTGCCTCTTGATTTGTAGATACCGAGGAAAACCATTCAAATGTACATTTAAAGGATCAATAAAAATGGGCTCCACAATGCAAGTACATGAGTTTGTAATCATCACTTTATTGCAGCTTATCACGTAAACAATATATAAGACCAAAAGTGTTGTGACTGAGTGGACGCGCCCATTTTCTGTCATGAGACCTCCAGCAGTGCTGACTGCATGGAGCCTATAGAGAATATTTTAATACTTTATCGACAGGGATACCTCCCTTCATTTGGATTAAATCTCCTTTCTTATATAGAGGCTATGTTTATGTAGATTTTTTTGACAAGTTTTATTGTTTTTTTTGTACGTTTTCCTGTGTTTTCTCCTCTCTCTTCTATTGGTTGGCTCACTATGGCTTCCCCGCTTTGGTTTATAGCTTCCTCTCTCTCTCTTCTCCACCTCGTTCTCTCCAACCCATAAGATCCTATTTTTCTACATCTCTATTTCTCTGTACATGATAAAGAGAAAATGGATAAATCAGAGTGGGAAAGGATGTGTAATTTGGTCACTTAAACTAAGTTTGCAGACAAACACATGATTATTACTATGTCAAAGTGTTAGAAAGTTCCCCAAAAATTGAACTAATCTCACTAAGAAAGCATGATGTAATCTATAACATAACCTCTCACTTCAGAGTAATTGCTTAAATGTAATGAAAGCGGTAAGCAAACTAAGGTGGTGGAGTCAGAGGCAGTTTGATGATCATGTTTGTAGCACCTCTGTTAATCAAACCATCAAAACAAGGGTGAGAGGCTTACTTGGCCTAAAAAACAAAGACTGCTGCAGAGTGGAAACATAACATGAAAAATCCCAGTCAGGATTGCTACTTAAAGCAGCAGTGGGTATAAATGAAGCAAATACGATTAAAACAGCAGTTTTTTATAAAACGGTCACTAGAGCAGCAGCATCTCGGCTCTTACTCTTCTTTATTTGTAATGCTGTTTGATATATGTGTGCATTGTCAGGATTGCTACTTAAAGCAGCAGTGGGTATAAATGAAGCAAATACGATTAAAAACAGTTATTTTAATAAAACGGTCACTATATCATGACAGTAGTGCATGAGACAGGTCATCTGAAAAAAATCATGTGCCTCTGTGTCCTCCGGTGCTCCTAATGGCATCTGTAAGATTACACAGACCGGAGGAAAACAAACAATCAGAGCTGATCTGGAGCGTCTCTGAGCAGCTGTCAATCACTCTCAAACTCTGATCAAACGATCAAACTAGTCAGCGCTCATCAAATATGAATCAATTTTCTGTTATTGTAATGCCTATTTCTTTCATAAAATGTTTTCAGAAACATCTTTTAGTGTACTGTTTAACTGTAAAATGAGTAACATCTCAATTGTCACACTGACACTGTAAAATATTAACAGAAGTCAGCATGCTCTTTGGTCACAACAGTGGGTCCAGTGCCAGGTCTACTTTTACTGCTTACTTGGCTGCCAATGTAACTTTGAATCAACCAACCAGAGGCTGTACATGCTGGTAAACTGTTCATGTACTGTACTTGTACTGTAAACTTTAACACACTGCATCTGTGTATGTTTTGTAATTTCAAAACTTGTTTCCTTTTGCTTATTTCCTCATGTCATCTCTTTAAATCTCCTCGCAAAACTCTCTTAAAATCATCCCGTCTGCATGTCTAATTCCTTTCAGACCGAGTCATTACTGTTCAGCTACAGCTCTGTCCAGCCTGATTGCCAAGAATTTTTTTTATTTTTTATTTTTTATAATAATTATTTCTGTGTGCACTTTCTTCATCTTTATAGAAAAACAAGATGTAAACTACAGTTTCGATTTTTCATCTAACTTTGCTCAAATGAGGTTCTGCACTTTAAAAGACACAATTCAAAATTGTTGAAAGCTCAATGAGGCAACTGTCACGCTGAGCTTATTTTCAGTGAAAATATTGTCTCTGTCTTCAGCAGGATATTGAGTGGGAACTCCTGGAATGTATTTTCTAAACAAACTGCTTCTGGTTCAACTTTCAGGTCTAGCTGTACATCTACATAATGTAAAACATTCCTATACTTTGCAAGCTTATAAAAGCTATCTTTAAATTATCTTTTACTCCCATTTTCACTGTAAAAGTGTAAAATCTAAATGTTTCAGCTGGAGAGTGTCAACATGTTTTCTGTCTCTCACAAAAAAAGATTTTATTAATAAGAAACATTGACACAGAGTCAAGCCTCATTTGTTGAGCAATGCTCAACAAATCTTTTGTACTGTTGGTGTGTGATTGTAGTTTGCCTCCCTGTGGTGTTGTAAGACCCGCCCTTGTTACCTCCTCAAATTACAGTTTAGATAGTATTGTGAGCAAAAGAGGAAGTCATACGTAACTGGGAATGTTACATAAGGGTACTTCAGTGTAGGTCTGCCTGTGCAAATTCCAGTGATCGCAGAGACACACAAGAACCTGGAACAAGGAGCACTCAGACAGTCAGGTTACAAAGATAGAAAGAGGGTGAAGAGAAACCCATTTTCTGAAGCACTTAGGCTTCAGCTGGGAGTTCAGGAGGGATTGTTTAGTCAGATGTTGGAGAGGATTGAGGCTGACAAACCAGAAGACAACATCAAGAGAAGACCAAACTAATGAATTCCTGGCTGGTAGTCACACAGAAGAGATAATGAATGAGTGATAAGGATGTTTAAACACTGATCAAGGAGCAACTCAAACCGGGAATATTTGACAAAGGAGGACCAAAAGCCAGCTGAGAGAGGAGCTGCTGAAGACAGGATATCAGGAAGAACCACTGTACCGGCTTCACTTGAGCCCTTTTACAATCAAATTTTGGCTCCTGATTCGTGTTTTTCTCGACTAACTCAACTTTTGTCAGTCATGTCGGAGGAAGAACAGTTGTCCTACACCGAAGCCATTCTGAAGGCGAGCCCCTCCCTCACCCGCTTCCCTCTCATCCCCATCAAAGGAGTTCCTCTCATGAACCACATCGCCAACAACTGGGACGAAATCTGGGCTTTCCGTCCTGACCCCTCAGACCTCCTCATCGCCACCTACCCCAAAGCAGGTACTTCAGTTCAGGTCTACGCATGATTGTCTAAAGTTAATAGTGATTAATCGCAAATTAATCTAAATTTTTTTATCTGTTCGAAATGTACCTTAAAGGGAGATTTGTCAAGTATTTAATACTCTTCTCAACATGGGAGTGGGCAAATATGCTTGCTTTATATAAATGTATATATATATATATATATATATATATATATTATTGGAAACCATTAACAAGACAAAACAATGACAAATATTGTCCAGAAACCCTCACAGGTACTGCATTTAGCATAAAAAATAAGCTCAAATCATAACATGGCTAACTCGAGCCCAACAAGAAACAACAGCTGTCAGTGTGTCAGTGTGCTGACTTGACTATGACTTGCCCCACACTGTTAACATAAGGCACCACATGGACCCAGGAGATAGTTGACCTGCTCTTTCACAACGGAGATGCTGATGCCTGCAGACGAGCTCCAACACCCGTCCGCAGTCCTTTCCTAGAGATATTCTCCCCACCGCCCATCCCCTCAGGTGAGTATTTAGGTGGTTATGTTTGTATGTGTGTGATTGTATTGACCTGCCTTAAATAAGTCCATCTTCAAGTGCACTTTGTGTCCATTAGTTTTTCCTATAACTTAAGATATCTTTTCCAAATACATCCTCCATCTAGGTCTGACTGTCAAAACTCAAATCCAAAAGTGAAACTAAAAAGCAACATGTTCTAACATGTTGTAAAACTGAATGAAACGTCACCTTTTGAACACAAACAAAAAGATTTCTTTAGGTTTAGGCAACAAAACAAATTCTTTAGGTTTAGGCAAAAAAAAAAAACAGTTAGTTAAGTTTAGGGAAAAACATTGTATTTTGGGTTAAAATAACTACGAACACAAAGACAACTACACATTGTAGGTTTCTCATGGGATGCAAACTCTCCTGAGTGAAAACCTTGTGTTTTGTGTTCCATCCATCTTCCCTGACCTCCACCACTAATGTTGTTTCACACTGTCTATACTACAGCACCTCACTTCCGCTTCTGCCATAATTTCTACAGTCGAGGTCGCTGTTGTGTTCTTTTATACCTTCTTTCGATGATCTACCATGTGAATAGATGATAAAACCTACTAGTGGGTGTAGTAGGCCCCTACAGACCCACATCTATGGGGCTTATAGCGACTGATAATGCCTATTTAATAGCCTGACAACAGTCTGATCGGCTGCCAAGACATAGCTATACAAGAAAAACAGTTGACGTAAAAAATTATTTATACTCTAAAATATAACATAAACGAAAGAAAAGTGATTGATATCAAAATAATTGGAACCAACTCTCAGCTGTGTGTGAACTCTGCCCTTGTGTATATTTGGGGAGAACAGAGTTGGTCGTCACCCTTTTTACTTTCATTTGAATCCCTCAAAAACTGTATCCTTAATAGACTCCCATTCAATGTGTAATAAAAGCATAACATGTCAGGCAGAAATGGAGTGACCTTACTCTCCTTAAGCTTACTCTAAAGATATGGTCTGTCAAATATGTCATGTGCACTTGTGACAACCATCCCCATTGAGCTGTTGGTTGTCCCTATGTTATATCCCCAACTGGGATTTTTTGCTAGCGACTAAGCTAACAGCCACATGTAGCCTTGCTAAAAAAAAATCTAAACTCTAGCTCTCCCTTCATAGGTTTAAATGGCGATAATTGTTTTATTATAAACACATGGTGTTAAAGCCTAAAAGAGAAACAGAAGAGCTGGATATTTACATTTTTGCATGAAAAACACTAAAAGACCTCATATGAAGTGTCTTACTCCTGAAATGACCCTGCAGGTGACCTCTGACCCCAATTCTGAAAATTTCAGTACCAACATTTTTTAACAGCGCCCTCTAGGGAGCGAGATCTAATGAACTGACTCTGTATACTCCACAGCTCTGAAGAAGGCTCAGTGCCGAAACGCGTAAGCGTATGTCTATTGTGATGTGAGCCAATTAAACAAGTGAAATGCTAGTATTTTGTCCTCCTTGACTTTGAAACCCTATCACATTTATTATGCTTAGTGGATTTTTGGTCCCATTGGTGAAGCGCAACCTCCTGTACCAAAACAAACCATAGAACAAGTCTGTACAAACAGTTAAAACAGGATGATAAAATGAACCAAAGTCCAGCAATAACAATAAGCAGGAAATCTAAAAGTACAATTAAAAAGAGGGGAATTAATGTTCAACCACTGGTCGTCCACCCACGTGTTGGGCCAGACTCCTTGCCAGGGTTGTGTCTAGAAGGTAACAGGTGTTCTGTAATTGTGAAACTCTCACAAGATGGTTAAGGTTCCGGCATTGACATCAAATAGTTTAAGTTAGGATAGGGAGATAGATACGGACACCGAGTCTTGGAAGAGTTTTTTGCAATTTGAGGGTTACCTTCTAGACACGACCATGTGCAAATGCAGGCGAATGAATATCGCCTGCCGAGGCAATATTTGAACTGAAAAAGTCCACCCGAGTGCGAAGATGTGAATTTGCTTTGATTCAGGAAGCAAATTCCTTTCACCTCTTACATCGCATAGAATGGAAGTGAACGGGAGGCAAATGTTCATTTTGCACATGTTAGCGTGCCTTTATGCAGCTGCAGGGAGTTTCTGATAGCACAAGTCAAAGGGCAGAGTGAGCTCTAAAATATATACCTGCTTTAAAAATCATCCATTCTTAAAACATGCAATAAAAAAATAAAAACGATCAAAGACAAAAAGAAAACCACCTCCTGAGTTGGCTACCTTGCTAGATGCTTGACTAGTTTGCTAACTTTGTCTTTTTGTTTGGTGCTGGGCAGCGAGCAGTTGGAGTTATTTTGCTAGAAATGGCTGCCTACGGGGGTTGATAGTATGTAAAAGTGTGTTTCAACTCTTTCATATACCCTCTCCCCTCAACTTCTTTCAGGTCTTGATCTTCTGAAGACCATGGATCCTCCAAGAATTATCAAGACACATCTTCCTTTCCACTTGGTGCCTCCTGCATTTTGGGAAAACAAGTGTAAGGTAAGACTTAACTGAGTCAACTGAGAGCAAAATCCTGTAGTGAATTTTATTGCTTCACACTGAACAACAGGTCATAAGGTTCGTGATACAATGCATGTAAATGGGGTGAGAGGTTAAAGTGTAACTTCTGTATTTTTCTACCCTATTTCCCCATGTTTTTGTGTCTAAAAAGCCCCTACATGGTACGGTTCTGCTCGACTCGACTCACTTTTGGTGCCAGGTCCTTTTTCCTCTGAAGATCGTACTCCCTCAGTGTAGGTGGGATTCTCAGCTGATAGCCGTAGCGACAACGACATCATCTTCAACAGCAGTGATTCAACACTGAATCATTTCAACAGCAAACAAACAGTGGATCTGCACTTAGTCAATTGTACGGCGTAGTGTACGTAATGTGTCCAGCGTAGCGGTGTAGTTTTGCGAGCTGCCATGTTTTGAAATCTGTGTCTGCATTGTTGTAAATCACTTTTATATGTCCCTCCTGATTGTGTGTGTACAGGCTATCTATGTGGCACGCAACGCCAAAGACAACATGGTGAGCTACTACTACTTTGAGAAGATGAATCTGACCCAGCCTGAGCCAGGACCCTGGGAGGGCTACATGCCCAAGTTCATGCGAGGAGAGTGTAAGTGGATTAATTCACATTCCCGAGTGTCATCTAACCTTCATTCAAACTGGTTATTTCTGTTTGCACAAAGCTTCTAACTGAACTGAGAAACTACCACCACACTGGTACATTCACCCACTCCGCCAGCCAGAAGTTCTCATGTATTTTAACAAATTTAAACATGTAAAAGTGGTCGGTGACAAACCATGACACCTTAGAAGAAGGTTTCCTTACCTCACTGGTACTAATTGCACCCAGGACGTCTGAAATCAGAAATGTTGTTTATAAGGATTATTGCAGTAATACATCAAGCCAGCAGTTGTAAATATCAGCAGGTTGTTAATAAATGGACATTTTATCCAGATTCCCTGCAGCCCTGTCCCAGAAAGTAAGTGGATTAACTGTTCATTGTTTCTACAGTGTCATGGGGCTCCTGGTACGATCATGTGAAAGGTTACTGGCTGGAGAGAGAGAAGAAGAATATCCTTTACCTCTTCTATGAGGACATGAAAGAGGTACAGAGAACGTATGGACCCAGTATTACCAAAAGCATGTTGTACATACATACTCTTACCTCATATTTACTCCCCCAGAATCCTCGGCGTGAAGTGGAGCGCATCATGAGGTACCTGGACTTGTCGGTCTCTGATGAGGTCATCAACCGGATTGTGGAGCTCACGTCCTTCAAGAACATGAAGGAGAACCCGATGACCAACTACTCCTGCATCCCAGTACCTATTTTTGATCAGACCATCTCCCCCTTCATGAGAAAAGGTGCATCAGTCTGCTCCTAGTCTGATACAGAAACAAGATATTGATCAAAATAATACAAAAAACAAAGGATTTGGCAACATCTAGTGGTGTGGTTGCAGATTGCAACCAGCTGAGTATCCCTACGCTCTCTCCTCCCTTTCCAAGACTGCGGTAACGTGAGCCGCCAAGTGCAAAACCGTGGTAACGCTGTTTGCCGGACGTCCTTACCATAATAACACTACTTTAGGAGCAATGGAAGTCAGACAGCGGCTGGCGGTACCACGGTTTGCTCTCTGCTGCTCACGTTACCGCAGTTTCACAAGCGTGTCGGAGAACGTAAAAACGTGAAAGGCTCTCTCTAGAGCCAGAGTTTGGTTTGTCCGTTCTAGAAACATGGAGGAGCAACATGGCGGACTCTGTGACGAGGACCTGCTACCTATGTAGAAATGAAGGGCTCATTCTAAGCTAACGAAAACTAAAATTATTCTTAGTTTCAAGTGATTACTATACAGTGAGTTTTCCATTTTGTAGTGCTGTCCGAATGTATATATGACAATTATTATATCCTACATAGTGGACTGAATGTATCCCACAATGCACCGTTAAAAGTAGTAGACAATGATGTAATTAACTGAGCACTATATACCATCATGCATTGCGCTGAAGGAAAATAGCAGAGGGACGAGAGGAAAGAGAGCAACGTTATTAAGACGAATCCATGAGTTGTGGTGCAAAAAAAATGTATTTAATGTGAGCAGAGCAGCGCATCACACACAAAAATACATGTCAGTATTTATCATGGATGGACTACCAGCAGCAGCAGACGCTAATCTGGCACGTTTTAATTGTACGACAGCAATGATGTCGCCGAGAAAATGACTGGGATAGTGAGTAGGGAGTAGTGAATGAGTGACACAACCCATTTCTGCTAATAGATCCCACCAAAATGTTACACACTGTTCCTTTAAATCAACATTATAAGCTTCACAAAGACATTACACACTACTGTTATTGTATTGTGTCATATTTTGTCTTCTCCCTGTACTTCACATTATATAGCGTAGTGGCACCCCCTAGAGGTTCCTGGATTTCTTGCCTTTGCTTCTGTTATTTTTTATAGATTATGAGAACTGTATGCTCAATATAGCTGAAATGATTAGTCAATTTATGAATTAGTTTATAGGCAGAAAATTAATCCAGAAGTATTTTGGTAATTGCCTCATCGTTTCTTTATCTTGTAGTGTGGTAATTTGATTTTCTTTAATTTCTGGACCATTTGTAAACATAAGCCTGGGACATTTCTTACACCAATTAATCAATTAATAAAGAAAATAATTGGTTGATTTATATATCTAACACTGTTGTATTCTCTCCTGTATCTTCTCTATTTACAGGTATAGTAGGTGACTGGAGAAACCATTTCACACCTGAGCAAACAAAGACGTTTGATGAAGATTACGAAAAGCAAATGAAGGATGTCAACATACCATTCAGGACCCACATCTGACTAGCTAGATACCAAAACAAAAAAATAATACTAATATTTTTTGATGTTAAACACTAATCGCTGTGCCTCTTGATTTATAGATATGGAGGAAAACCATCCAAATGTATGTTTAAAGGATCAATAAAAATGGGCTCCACAATACAAGTACATGAGTTTGTAATCATCACTTTATTGCAGCTTATTACGTAATCTATATATATATATATATAAATGTAAATACGATTAAAAAAAGTTATTTTTATAAAACGGTCACTATATCTTGACAGTAGTGCATGAGACAGGTAATATGAAAAAAATCATGTGTCCTCCGGTGTCCTCCTGTGTCCTCCTGTGTCCTCTGGTGGCTCCGGTGTCCTGCGGTCCTCCTGATGGCATCTGTAAGATTTCACAGACCGGAGGAAAACAACCAATCAGAGCCGAACTGGAGCCTTGCCGTCTCTGAGCAGCTGTCAATCACTCGCAAACTCCGATCAAGCAGTCAAACTAGGCAGCACTGATCAAATATGAATCAATATTCTCTTACTGTAATGCCTATTTCTTTCATAAATTGTTTTCAGAAACATCTTGTAGTGTACTGTTCAGCTGTAAAATGAGTAACCTCTCAATCGTCACACTAACACTGTAAAATAATAATTACAGAAATAGTCACAGCAGTGGGTCCAGTGCCAGGTCTGCTTTTACTGCTTACTTGGCTGCCAATGTAACTTTGAATCAACCAACCAGAGGCTGTACATGCTGGTAAACTGTTCATGCTGTAAACCTGCATTTTGTACTGTAAACTTTAACACACTGCATCTGTGTATGTTTTGTAATTTCAAAACTTGTTTCCTTTTTCTTATTTCCTCATATTATCTCTTTAAATGTCCTCGCAAAACTCTCTTAAAATCATCCTGTCTGCATGTCTAATTCCTTTCAGACCGAGTCATTACTGTTCAGCTACAGCTCTGTCCGGCCTGATTACGAAGAATGTGTTTTTTTTAATAATTGTTTCTCTGTTCATTTTCGTAAACTCACACGTAAACAAACTACAGGTTAGACTTTTTATCTAAAAAACTGTTTATCTTTGCTCAAAATTTAAGCTTCAGGTTGCTTTAAATTCTAATGAGGTTCTGCACTCTATTCTTCAAAGATAGAAAAAGGGTGAAGTGAAACCCATTTTCTGAACACACCGCACGCATGAGGCTCGCGTGACGGCAGCGTCGCGTCGTGGCTGCGTGATGCACACTAGAGTGTTCACACTAGACGCGAGTCAGCTGCGTCCCGGGAGCGTGTCGACTACCTGTCAGCTGTGTTTCTGCTGCTGCTGACAGCCCTTTCTTTCTACATAGAGTTTGCCTTTTAATGGCCATTTAACTTCATGATAAATATAATTGATATTTATTTTAGACAGAGAAAGGTTCAGAAACGTGTGGTAATTAATAAATAATAGTAATAATCCACAATTAAAACTCCGTACTGTATTCATTTATGATGCTTTCCAAGTCACTGCTTGTTCCACATCACTGTCCGGTACATATTTCACAATAAAAGCCTCGTGTTAACAAATGAAGGAATTCTGTGCAAAGAAAACCCGCTTTAGGGCTTTTATTTCGAAATGAAATCAAGAAGTGTTGATTTAAACCCCAAACTTTATACATTTTTTGAACTCCCAAAGTGACTGCGTGTTCCACAGCACTGACTGCTCATATTTCAGAATAAAAGCCTCGTGTTAACAAATGAAGGATTCTGTCTATAGAAAAAACGGCTGAGGGCTTTTATTTTGACATGAAAGCAAGAAGTGTTGATTTAAAAACAAGTTTACTTAACTTCACTTTTTTTTCATCTCCATAACATATTCTACAGATAAACCTCGAAACTGTAGTAAAGTCTTGCTGGTATGAAGTTAATATACAGTCACTAGATCACTTTCACTGTCTGTGACATATTCTACAGATGTCTAGACATGGAAACTGTAGTAAAGTCTTGCTGGTATGATGTTCATATACAGTCAACAGATCACCTTCACTGTCTGTAACATATTCTACAGATGTCCAGACATGTAAACTGCAGTAAAGTCTTGCTGGTATGATGTTAATATACAGTCACTAGATCCCTTTCACTGTCTGTGACATATTCTACAGATGTCTAGACATGTAAACTGTATTATGTAGCTGATATGATGTCCATATACTGTCAATAGATCACCTTCACTGTCTGTTGCTGCTGGGACACGCAGCCTTT
>CAKAOI010050002.1:0-61338 GCA_916701655.1 Sebastiscus albofasciatus
CACACACACACACACACACTTACATGCACATGCACATGCACACACACACACACTTACATGCACACACACACAGTGTTCAAGCACCTACGCAGTGGCGCTTGTGTCATCCCAAATCCATAAGCAGCGGGCCTAGCTGACACATGAATTGGGTTTTGACAGTCTAATAATCCTGGGAACCAATTTTCACCTACAGAGCCAGAAGATACATGTTATTTCTCTTTTTATAGACTGATCCAATGTGATATCACGTCTTATCATTATATCAACCTGCATTCCTTTAAGTGGTTGGAGGAGTGTGCCACTTAAATCCAGCTAGTGCCAGAAAGATAAAATTAGTTTGCTGCTCATCCCAGCAGAACTCTGGGGAACAGACGGACTTGCAGTGTCCACAATGTTAACGGAACGGCAAAGCACTGGAACTGAAGATGTTGAAGGCAGCTCATGCACACACGCACAAAGCCTCTGGGATTAAGCCAATTACAAAGGCGTTGTGTGATTGTGTTGAGGAAACCGAGAACCCATTGGCCGATGTACCAGGATTACGACAATCCTCCCATATTCACAGTTTCACGTTTTAAGACTGCTAGCCGACCGTCCTCTCTGTGCTTCTAAATACGGCCTCTATTTGAAGCTTCAGTTTGCATTATGCATTGATCTGCTATAAATGGTCCCATACAGAACCAGACAGACCCATAGAAACTCTGACAACACTGACAGTCCCTTTTATAAACAGTCAGTTATTTAAGAGAAGCAGCTAAATCAGGCATACTGTTCAGAGAGGGCTGTCTCTGTTGTTGGTGGTAAACCTGTCAGTAGCTACACGTTGCAAGGTTCAATCTAAAAATGTGTTACAGTATCACGAACAGATGCTATTTTTAGTGGAACTACAGCAACAATAAGTCGTTTAATTAACAATTACCAGCAATTTGGATAATCAATGAATCATCATTTGATAACGTCACCATGGGCTATTGGGACCTGGTGACATGCTGACATGTGACAGACAAACAATTAAAGCTGCAGGTGGTAACTCCAAGTTATTTTTTCACTATATGCTGACAGTATTATCTGACAGATAAAAAAAAAAATCATGTTCCTCTGTGCTCATAACGGCATTTGTAAGATTTCACCACGCCCGAAGTAAAACAACCAATCAGAGTCGAGCTGTGTCTAATGCAGCTGTCAATCACTGCTCATGATGCTTGGTTTTGGCTCGACTGTTTTCAACACGGCGGCCGGGTCACAAACTTTCTCACTTCTCACAGAAATAGGCCTTACAGTAGCAGAATATTGATCCGTATTCGATCAGGGCTGCCTAGTTTGACCTTTTGATCGGATTTCACAAGCAGTGATTGACAGCTGCGTAAGAGACTCCTCGGCTCTCTCTTATTGACTGTTTTCCTTCGGGTGTGGTGAAATCTTGCGGATGCCATTAGGAGCACAGGAGGACACAGAAGAACATGAATTGTTTTCACATATAATCTGTCTCATGTACTACTGTCAGGATATAGTGACTGTTTCATATTTGCTAAAAAATTAACTGCAGCTTTAAGCGATTAATGAAAACAATAATCAGTAGATGAATTGATAATGAACATACTCATTGGTGGAACCACAAACCAGCACTATGCCCTGCATGCTGACCAATAGTCAGCCCTGATACAGCTCCTTACTACTGTTTTGTCTATTTTAGATTGCGATCTGCAATTATCTACAGTCAACTGAGAGTATAAAATTGCAGAATGCATGTTATCCCAGATAGGCATTTATTGATTAACTGTTCAATTCCCTTCTATACAACTGACACCAGCATGAATGAGTAATCTAATAAATACTCTCATCAGTGCTCTGCATCGGCCAATTAACCTAATGAATCTTCAGATTGAGATCTGTGTACTTTTGAGGGGGTTTAGCTGTATTGCATTATCCTAAGAGGCTTACAATGGGAGCAATTCATTGTGAGAGTAATCAAAATGCTACAAGAAAATCCTGTGGTAAGGACCACACAGCTTAGACTCACAGAGTCTAATAACAGATTCCTGGTTTTCAATTTAAACGAGTCCAGGTAGAAAATATCTTAGTTTTCTGCAAACATCCCTGCTGCAACTCTGGAAGTAATGCAATAAGATTAGTCTGATCTCATAAAACCTGCACCACAAGTTCAATAACATGTAGATAAATATATATTCACCTACTCAGAAGCATTTTGAGGAAAAGAAGTACACTGTTATTGTATGCCAGTAAGTAATGCTATTTAATGGCAGTGAAGCACTTTTCTTACACGTTATAGGACAGCAGTAGAAGACAAAAATATTCAAATATAACTCAACAACAAGTAATCAGAAATGAACCAGATCAGAAATGGATTGCATAACAAATTATGTAAACAAGGCAAAAGTGAGCATGGCTCACATTCCCCCGCTCACTGCTTGACCCCTACTAACGTAGGGCCAAAGGTTTTGCCCTTTTGGACCCAATGGAATTAGTCTACTGAGCACAATCTAGCTTGTTATTAGCTCACCTTCCTCAAGTCCAGGGTGGCCAAAATGTCAAAAATGTTTGCCACCCTGGACTTGTAACCCCCAAAGGGCACAATTAGACCACACTGTCAACCATCATAACAAATATGAAGGTCTTAAGTTAAATCGTTTCCGAGTTCTGCTGCGGAAACGAAATTGAAGTCGAAAAAAATCACAGTTTTTGGCCAAAATTTCTTGGGCACCATGGACTTGTAATCCCCAAAAGGCACAACTAGACCACACTGTCAACCATCATACCAAATTTGAAGTTCCTAAGTTAAATGGTTTCCGAGTTGTGCTCCAGAAACGAAAATGTGATACGCGAACAGACGGAAGGACGGACGGACGGACGGACGGAAGGACACGCAGAGCGCTATATACCCCCGACTACGTTGTCTTACGTTGTATAATTACAGACAGCCATTTGGAACAGTTCACACATTGACAGTAACTCTCTCAGAGCTGGACCGAGATGAAACATGTGCTGGGATGCTTCAGGCAAGCTGTCACTCAAGGCACTGAGAGGAGACTGGAGACTACACTGTTAGATACGTAAGAGGCATGACATGGAACATTATATAGTCCTGTGCTAGAGAGACTCCTGCTGCAGTACAGCAAAACAACCAGCATTCACTGAACACACGCAGCAGAGATAAACAGTAGATGTGAACACAGTACACAAGGTGGCTCCTTCTTCACGCGCACTTGCTTTATTACATAACAAGACTGAGTCAAAATACAGCTGAAAAAAAACTAACAGTAGGAAAAAAGATTATGTAGGAGAGTGAAAACTGTTATTTTCTCCTAATCGAACAGTACTCCGTCACCACTCCACATGCACAGACAAACTCACAGCCACTGGAGAGATGGATAATCTTTGTGCCATTCAAGTCTGTATTAAACATGTATGTGATCTGACCTTAGCAAAGATTCTATTTCCAGTCTTACCTTCTCCAGCTGTCATGGTGCAAAGCCGCCCTCAGCACTGAAGCCTGAGAGGAATGCTGCCTCACAGCTGATAGCTCAGCTCTCTCTCTCTCTCTCTCTCTCTCTCTCTCTCTCTATAGTCTCTGCACGGTATCTCTCGCCCACTCTTTACCTCTCAGTGGTGCAAGAGAAATGGCTGCTTTGTTTTGCTCTCTGTCCCCTCCCTCCCTCCCTCTCTTCTATCTCTACCCCCCCTTTTCTTTTCCTCCTTGCCTGTGTGACCCCCTCTGCCCCCACCTCTCTCATAAGGAGATCTGTACGCATATCACAAGACAAGATGAGACGCAATTTGAGAATTTACTCAACCTTTACTCTAATATACCTTTACTCTTAGATATTAGTTTGCGAGTGCTCCTCTCTCTTCCTTTGATTTCTCATCTCAGCTCATGCTTTGTCCACATTAACACCAGACAGACATTCTTCTCAGCTCTGAGGCAAATGGAGTGAAATTAAAATGAGTCGTCATCTACGGTCCCAAAGTTAATTTCAGTGCAGCCGTGAAAGAGAGAAACGGAGCCTGTGAGGAGCCAGGCAGCTGATCGTGATGAATATGATGATCGACTATCTAATGACTTGCTAAAATGAGTCATGTTTGCATATTCCTCTTAACTTTTCAAATTAACTGGCCGCAACTCTGCTGAACGTTGACCGGGAGAGACTCATTTGGAATCAAATTCAGCAGTATTATCGTTTTTTTCTTTAAACGCTGCCAAATAAGAGAGTCCATTCATATCTCCTACACAGTTAAAAATAACAACAATAACTTGTTTGTTCATTAAATCATTTATTTGTGTTTAAAGGCTTTCTGCTTTACTCTGATTAAAGCAGCAGTGGGTAGAAATGGAGCAAATATGATTAAAAGTGTTATTTATATAAAACGGTCACTATATCCTGACAGTAGTGCATGAGACAGGTAATCTGAAAAAAATCATGTCCCTCTGTGTCCTCCGGTGCTCCTAATGGCATCTGCAAGATTTCACAGACCGGAGGAAAACAACCAATCAGAGCCGAGCTGGAGCCTTGTCGTCTCTGAGCAGCTGTCAATCACTCGCGAACTCCGATCAAACGGTCAAACTAGGCAGTGTTGATCAAATATGAATCAATATTCTGTTACTGTAGTGTCTATTTCTCGCATAAAATGTTTTCAGAAACATCTTGTAGTGTACTGTTTAGCTGTAAAATGAGAAAGTTTGTGACCCGGCCGCCATGTTGAGATCAGTTGAGGAAATACCAAGCACCGCCCACCAGCCGGAGCAAACTTTTTCTTGTGGAGTTTGCGAGTGATTGACAGCTGCTCAGAGACGGCAAGTCTCCAGCTCGGCTCGGATTGGTTGTTTTCCTCCGGTCTGTGAAATCTTGCAGATGCCATTAGGAGCACCGGAGGACATACAGGCACATGATTTTTTTTTCAGATTACCTGTCTCATGCACTACTGTCAGGATATAGCGACTATTTAAAAAAAATACTTTTTTTTAATCACTTTTGCTTCATTTCTACCCTCTACTGCTTTAAGTGATAAAATAATGAGTGACTGTTATGGGACTTCCTTAAAAGGAGGGGTCTCGCCAGACACAAAAAAGAATGGTCAAAATCGATCCAGCAGACACTGAGATGTCCTTCCTGACTTTTAGCCTCGAATATGGGTCAAGCTCCAAAAGTGCGGGATCCTACAATTCCCATAATGCAGTTCAATAGCATCTTTCATTTGACCCTCCATGCCTGGTAAATGCCCAAATCTATAGAACTCCACAACTCCAGTTTGTAATGCAGGATCTTTATGTTAGAAATGTCTAGACTCCAAGCCCACTAGAAAATAACACCGATGACATCATTGTGACATCAGGGTTATTTGCTTGTGAAAATCCACAGAAGACATTATACAGCTGTTTTTGTGAGAATGTCCCTTTAATGCTGGTAAGAATAGAAGGAATCTATTGTACACTGCACTGTCAGATCCAAACATGTTACTTAAATAAAGCTACATATAAAAAATGTTTAGTTGTGAGTTACAGAACCAGCCTGCAGAAAAGTCTGTTTAAGTTCAGTTCAAATGTTTGCAATTATCCTCAACTTTGCCGTGATGAGTCCCCACAGAAAGACAGAAAATGATCGTACTCATTAAACAGCTAATCTATCATCTGACACTAGAGGCTCAGCAAGTGCTCCTGTATCACTACATGTTTCTCAGTGTGTGTGTGTGTGTGTGTGTGTGTGTGTGTGTGTGTGTGTGTATGAATGGCACAATTAATTAAGTTGTCATGGCAGTTGAACAACACTGAAATGTTGTGGAGTAGTAGTTGAGAGGTTGAAACGCTGAGCCCTGTCTGACTGTATTCTCCTCAGCTCAGCTGTTGTTCTTGCAAATGCAACGTGGATGTAGTCAGCGGTAATGGGACAGAGTCAGCACTAAAAGGGTGTTGGAGCGATTCTACCTGCACAGAGGTCACAACTCACAAAATACACAGACGTGGACAAATACATCTGCCTCTTAATTTAAATGCATCTCTTTTCTGTTTTGTCCTGTCTCTTCTGATATATTTATACTGTTTGGAGGGATGCCTCTGGAAGCAGAGAGGGACATCTGAAAGCTCCAGTGGATGCCCACCTCCTGTGGAGAAATCTCATCCCCTCTAGCCCCAGGCTGTCCGTCTGGTCTGCAAACCCCCCTTTTTCCTCCAAACACATAGCAATACACACACACACACACACACGCAAAACAGATAACAAGCCAACACACTCTGAATGCAGTGTGACGGAAAGACGAGTGGTGAAACAGGAGAGAAATAGCCAGCTGAATGACACTGACAATGTGTGACAATGAAAGCTACTTAAAGGTTAAATTGACAACATTTGTGGCTGGACCACAGAGGGCCAGCCCTACAAACGCAAAAGTCTGTCACTGAGTGACTGACTGAGTGATGAAGTTACACGATTGGTCGGACGAGGGTTGGAGTTTCCTCATTGGTCATTGCTCTTTCAAAATGAAAAGGCGGGAACAATCCTTTGTTTACATTTTTAGGGGGGGGGCGTGTCAGCGGTTCCACTCACCGGCCGAGTGCTCCTCTATCGGCGCATTGCCACCAGATCCGGTGATGGAGGGTGACTCAACGCTTTCCATTTATTTCCTATGGAAAGCAGGAGAAGCAGTCGCCCAGTGCATGATGGGACTGTTGCTCAACTTTATGCAAATGAGCCCTTCCAGTGTGACGCGTCCAGCTCACGAAACTTGGAACAAGCTGTGAAACTAGTTCTAAAATTAAACGAGATTCAGCAGTGGAATACACCATTTCTCGCTTAAAATGTTTTCAGAAGTAGATTTTGGAGGATTGTTTAGACGGAATAACCGAATGTTTACGAGCAGGCCGCCATGTTGTTTCCTGTTTGAAACGGCAAGCAGAAAACCAGGAATCAATCAGGTGCATTACACGATGGGGTACATCACGGCTTGGACGGCCAGTTGAGTTGAGCAGCGTGTCTTCTAGTGTCCTCGCCGGACCTGGTGGACATGTAGCGCTGGATTTAACATTATAGACACGACCACTGACTATTTGTGTAACAATTTAGCAACAAATTCACAGACTGACCATAGACGATCCAGACATATACTCGGTTTTGACCGAGTCTGGTTATGTAGACGAATCATTTTTAAAAAATAAAACATCCACAGAGCTTATAGAAGGGTGCCGAATAAAAGTATGGCTTTTCCTCAAAAGAAAATATTATGACTGTGAATTAATCGTTTTAAAACTTTTGACAGGCTCTAAATGAATGTTTTGTTTATCTCTGTGTAAGATATCGGACGTTTGGTACTCACTTCTAACAAGGCTTGTGAACCAATAGTATAACGACGCTGGTATGACGTGGTATCTCTGTGTCGTCAGCTATCAGGTTGCCAGTTAAGTGTGGAAAAAAAACGGATAAATGGCTGAGTTTGACTGGTGTCTCCATCAGGCTGCAGAATACGTGAATATTAATCATGGCAACAAGTGACAACTGATTTTAGTACATATTTTCTGTCTTAGCTTAATCGTACGAACAACAATAATCCATCAAAATTACAATCTGCCATATTTAAACAAAACCAACAAAAACCACAGCCATAGTCCTTAAAACCTTAACCCTAATGTGTTGTTACCTAACCTAACGTTATACAGCAACCCCTTATATGGATCAAAAAGCTTGTAGTAATCAAGTAGTCCGCTAACAGTGTGCATTTTGGGTCTTTTCATACATGACAGCATTATGCCTGCTTTCCGGCTGGATACCTGAGGCTGCCCACTTGACCGCAGTCACATAGATATCATGATGGGAAAAGGAAAGTCATTTTCTCTGAATGAAAAACAAATGTTCACGGGGAAAGCACCTGTGGTGGAAGCCACCGTCGTCAAGTAGATTGATAATGCCTGGTCACACAATGCCCCCAAAGTGAATCTTTGCCGACCGGCAGCATCTACTGACCGGTGCCTGTCTCCCTCTATACCGTTAGCGGGTTTGAGTCTCACTCCACTTGACCATAAAATATGCAGGTTGTACAATGAACTGGCAACCACTTGTTGTGAAGTGAATGGAATGGAACGGGGGAGGAGAATGCAACATCTATTGGCTGAATGTTATCAATTGTACCTTTAACTGATCACAAAAAGGCTCTGCCATCAGATATTTCTTACATTTTTCCCTGCACCATATAACAAACAACCACCAAGCTGCTCCAGCTCTACACACTGTCCTCAGTTCATACCACGTTACAATAGCCCTGATATTCACAGTGTGTCTGACACATCCAGCAGTGAATTTTTAAAAGCATTCCACATTTTTCCATCCTAAAGACTATTTCTGAATGACTTGAGATAAACAACAATGCTTGATTTTAAACTGTGGGAAGACTTTGTTGGTGGATGCATATCAAACGGTCAAAGAGCCACGTGGATCCCACATACAAAAAACAAACAAAGGCAACAGTTGAAGCTACAACAGCAAGCTTACATAATGACACACTCACCTGAGCCAGAGGATGAGATCATGTTCCCGGATCTTTGGACTTCATCAAATTTGCTGAAGATTACATTCAACCTGTAAAAGAAGAAAAAAACAATCTTCAAACAGGTGGTGATAAATATGGAAAGAGGATATGAAATAAAAGCGAAAAAATGAAAAGGGTGTGAAGACAAAGTGTTTTTGTTTGAGGCAGAGAGTGATGGGCTGTATAAAGGAACCCAAGACTGCACCACCCATCACTTCTGAGGTGAGAAGCTCTCCCTCTGCTCTGTGCAGCAGGGCCAGCACCAAAATAGATGACGTCCAGAACTGCCACACACATGACAAACTGGCACTAGGGCCAGAGAGAGAGAGAGAGAGAGAGAGAGAGAGAGAGAGAGAGAGAGAGAGAGAGAGAGAGAGAGAGAGAGAGAGAGAGAGACCATGGTGGAGACATGTTGTCCAGTTTAAAAAAGGACAAAGAGGACAAAACAGAAACATGTTGACATGTGATATAAAAAAGAAATACAGCTCGTCCAAATCAGACCTATGGAATTCTGTCACCCTGTTCAGAGGTCTTGTTCAGGGAAGGTTACAAGACAGAAGACTATAGATCACATTTAATGGCTGGAAAAAATCAGCTGGGTGTTCAGATAGCTTTTAACAAGAATAAGATGGGGTCAAATCAGTCTCAATACTAATGAATGCACACTGAAGGATTCACAAATGTATTTTGTGATTTATATTTAAATGACTCTCTCCACAAAATTATTTTGTCAATGCACACAAAAATAGTTATCGTTGTATATAAATTTAAAGAAAATCCACATAAAAAAATATGGTTCACAAATATATTTCTGATGCACACACAAATATGTCTTCTTGTTTTAAATAAGTATAATAGAAATAAACAAATATATGTCGCTCAATTTGCAGCGCACTCTTAGCGCTCCTCCGGTCACTGGAGTGACCACCGTGACCAGAGAAATCACGGTTCACACGCGCCTCTGTGGCGTCTTCTCTCCTCATCACTCTGTGTGTGCCAGTGTAGATGTAGACTACTACAAAGTTTGCGGGCCTGACCTACGTACTCTGTGTGCATTTGTGCGTATGAGGAAGTATAAGTGAGTCAGGAAGGATGCAAAACCAGAAAAGAACAGAAAAGGATGGAAGGAGAGGGCAGCGACAGGTAGGCAGCTTCTTGTTATCGTACCGTGACTGTGGCAGGCCTTTTTTGCTGAGATCCATTCTGACCCTCTCACCCACATGTCTGTAGATCTCCACCAAGCAGCTCATAGCTCCGTCACGTACCTGATGACCACAGAAACACGTGAAGTCATTAACAACTTTAATATATGTGGTCCTTCTTAACAGCTTTTAATTACTCATTTGTTACTCTGATCCATTTGCACTAGATTCATTGTTCCAGCATCAATCTACTGTACCATGGCAGATTTCAGTGTTTTAAAGCTGCACTACTCAGTGTTGCCACAAGGGGACGAACAATGTATGAAGCCTGCTGCCTCTCAGCTGACACACCAGTGAAAAATCATACAAACAACTTGGATGACCAATTAATAGTGACCAATTAGTTTGTTTGATTAATTATGCAGCTCCTGAAATGTCAAAGATAATTGCAAACACCTCACGCAAGTAACCGGAAACCCTGACTATCTAACAATAGGTTATTTAATTTAATCAACAGTAAAACACGGTCAAATATTCAGTTTACAACCATATGAAAGCATGCAAATCTTAACATTTGAGAGGCTGTAACCAGTGGGTTATTTGGTTATTTTACTCGATAAATGTCTTAAATCATCAGCAAAATTGTCTTTAATTAATCTGTCATTACTCTGTGTAATATTGTTTCCCCAAACTATTGTGATTTCTGACAGCACAAACATAATAAACATAGTCATCCTCAAACATAAGAATGAAATACATTTCACAACAGTGGCAAAGCATGACAGGGCTCACCTGACTAGTGGGGTCCCCCAGGAGGTTACATATGTGGGGAACAATTTTACTGAGGGTCAGGCCTTGAGCTCCGTGTCTGGAAGACGAGATGTAAAATAACAAAGTTAAAACTTTTTTTTCAGTAGTAGGTAACTCTATGACCTTAGATAACACAACTGTAACCCATTAACAGAAGGAACCATTCATTGCATTTTATAAGAATTGAATGATGTATGTCATACACATGGGAAAATACTGAATGAGTTAATATCAAGGAGTATGCAAATGAGGACTTTCTACTATGTTTACCACTGAGACCAGTATAACTGGAATGGGAGAGAGGCATTTGACTCACGTGCTCAGCGTGGCGATGAGGCAAAGGCACACTCCTTCTCTGGTCCTGTTGTTCTTATGTTTGAAGCCTGCCAGCATTCTGTCCCACACATACTATAATGACACACACCAAAAGAATAATAGGCTTCATTGTTGTTGTAATGGATCACTGCCATAACAAACATTATAGGACAGGAAACTGACAACAGACAGTTTGTAGACCCAGCCACTAACTATGTTCTGCCACCTAAAGCCCCGTTTCCACTGCAGGAACTTTCCCCCAGAACTAAGAACCTTTTGAGGAACTCTTTGCATTTCGACTGCAGGAACCAGGGTCTAATTTAAGTTCTGGGGACATTTTATGGGGCCTTTTTACCCCCCAAAAAGGCCCTGGTCGGGGGGCAGTACCTCCTGAAAGTACCGGAACCTTCGGGTCGGAGTTTCGCAGGGATGACTGATGCTGATTGATCAAACACACACACACGGCACCGCCGCTCTGCGTCTCTCTCTTCTAGCACTCTACTCCTCTGTACCAATGAATGCCTTAGGTTATCTAGTTTCATATGATACCAGGATCTTCACTCTAGCTTTAAAACAGAGACCGCTACAACCAATAAAAGACAGTAATGCCGGCCATGTTGGATCACAATATGAAAGTTTTGAGAATCAGATTAATTGCAACAGCTCAGTAGTGAGTTTCATCACACTGAACAAGCTACAATTCAATTGAGGCATTTTTGGACAAAGACTGTGCAGTTGTGGTTTATTCAGGAGAACGGAAACACAAAAAAAGAAAAAGAATATTGGCAGCAAATCTCCATTAATCATCATTTGGAATTAATTCAGGCTGTGTGCTGTAATCTGGAAAAAATGACCTCTCTCTGAAAAGCATGTTATTGTGTGTGTGAGTGTGTATGCGGTATGTGTATGGTACCTGCGGGGTGGCAGCTTGTTCCATGATCTTTAGCAGCACTGTTTGGTCTTGGTCTCGCACTTGGTCCTTAGAATCTCCCAATCGATCAATAAGGCTGGGCAGAACTGAGGGGAAGACAACACAAGGAAACGCTGAATAGACACATCCGAATCAGAACAACACTGCTGGTTAATAAAGATGTGAAGAAGTGTTGGGTATTTTACACTGTCAAGAAGTGCTGTGCCTAAGGCTTTGTGTTACCGGCATGTTTCTTGGTAACAAATGATTTTACTTACATTTCGTAAATATGTTACCAAAAACATTCAAATATTAAAAGGCAAATTCCTTTCTGGATTTGTCCTTTGACTGGTCAATCTTTCAGGCATCCACAAATAACACAGTCACAATAGGAAGAGGAATCTGAGGAGTAAATGATTTATTCTCATTTAAACTATGTGCAGAGAAGAAGAGGGGCAGAGAGTGGCTAGCAATCAAGGTGATAGTGAAGAGAGAATGACACACCCTAATAATCTAATCCTTAACCTAACAAAAACGCTCCTTAAAAACTGTTTAGTTCAAAGAAGAGGCTGGTGAGATTTAACAAGAGAAAGTGGAATTGTTAACTACAAAGAATAATTTAACTTAACAAAAAGTATCCTTAAAATTCTACAATTCTTTTTATTTCTATTTCTTTGATTCAATAGCTGAATGGTTGAGGCCATGAAAGACAAAGGGCTCTGTAAATCCCCATTCACAAATCTGAGGCAAGAAGGTTTTTAGATACAATTAGAGAAAATGATGACATGGTACAATAATAATGAACACAATACAGATACCACACAAGTAATAATAAAAAAATCGGAGTCTTACCTGTTCCCACCTGGGCCTTAAATCTCTCCTGTAACCTTGTCACTAAGGCAGATAAGAGGTCCAAGCCGAGCAGAGCCACCTGGTGGAGACACAATGAAACACATAAATACATCTATATGCTATTTAAATAACAGTTCATCAAAAATAAACCATACTAACCCCTACATATTGTTCATAATCACAAATGAATGGAATAGTGATTGCTGCAGCCATGGACAAGCCCAGGGTTGAAGACGGTGTTAAAAAAAAAGTTCTGTTGCAAAGGATTATGGGTAAACAGAACATTTTGATGTTTCTAAGCTTCTGCTGTGTTTGTGGATGACACTGGGCCCCTGCAACCTTCACAACATCAGATTATAACATATATGGGACTCAGGTAGAGCATAAAACACATGTTCAGTCCTGCACCATAACCGTACACCATCCGATCAAACCTAGATACAAAAGCACAGGCCCCTCCCTGGGCATCTTTCCTTGTCATGGGGTGAGTGAGCTGCTCAATGAACGTATAGTGAGAGTAGCCTTGCAAACAACCATACTGACACGTAAGCATCACCTGGGCTTCTGTCCAGATCATGGTGCAATTTTTGGAACCCCTATATTTGTAAAAATGATATTAAACCTTGGAAATTGTAAAGTCATTGCATAGCAATGCTGGCATCTGGTGGCAGAACACTGTCCAACAGGGGAGTTGAGATGCAATATAGTACATTAAAAGTGTGCCTGAGATTAAGCAGTTTTTATGCTGCCAGTGTGACAAATACATGTCCTATACCTCTGGTGACCTTAAAGGCAAATTTCCAGCCTACCAGGACAACATCTCATTCCATTTCATACAATGTTATTCTACTCTACTGGGCCTTTCTGCTCTGGAGTCTATTGCACATCTACTCATTTGGCTTTCATGCCATCACATGCTGTATTTTCTTGCTTTCTCCCACTGGAAGAACAGGTAGTGAGCGTCCCCAAGGGCACAAGGTCTCGTGTCTACAGGCCTAATCCTCAGATCAGTCCCTTTGTTCTCCAAGTGGAGGGAATTACAGCAATTAGTCTGATGACGGGGCCCAAACAAAGAGTCTCAATGAGAGCTCTGAGAGGGATCAGCAGAGTTTAACAAAGGTGGAGATCTCCACAGAAACTCATCTTCTCAGTTTGTAACTGACCTCAAATCTAGGTTCAGCTCCCTCCTGGGTAAGGTCGATGCAGGAGCTCTTTCTAACCTTTCTTAGTGACACAACTGGAGGTAAAAGCACTCGCTTTTTTTTTTCTTGTTCCTTTTCTTAATTCTGGGAAAATGAGTCACAAAGGGACCATGGCAACAACTGCACCCTGTGTTAAGAGTGTGAGTTCAACAGAAGAGAGAAACAGACGACTAACAGCGCAGTCCAGACCAGTGTAGATGAGGTCAGACGGGCTCCTCCTCTCTGCAGACAGATGGCTAACTCCCTTTTGCTGTCATTCACATTCGGACCCCCCAAAATGCAAATAAGCAGACAACACGACCCCCCTCTAGGCGCTAGACCCAAATCTCATAGACATCATCCCTTCCCAAATCCTCCTGCCGACACGCTCGGTTCACATTCCTCCTATCTATAGTATTTTTGTTTACTACAGCAGAGATCATGACTCTGTATCTATCAGCAGATACTAAATATGAAATAACACCAATCCACATTGGAGGAAATATCCTGACCTGGATTTCCTTTACCCTAGGAGATAAATAATGATGTGCACAAGGTGACCTAGAGATCTGTGGCCTAGTTTGTAGAGAACCTGGCAAAAAAAACACATGGTGTATGAACAATATGAGACAGGAAACACACGACTGTGTGATTGAATATAAAGTAGGGCTGTCAATCGATTCAAATGTTTAATCGTGATTAATCGCATGATTGTCCGTAGTTAATCGCGATTAATTGCAAATTAATCAAATTTTTTATCTGTTCAAAATGTACCTTAAAAGGGAGATTTGTCAGGTATTTAATACTCTTATCAACATGGGAGTGGACAAATATGCTGCTTTACGCAAATGTATGTATATATTTATTATTGGAAATCAATTCACAACACAAAACAATGACATATATTGTCCAGAAACCCTCACAGGTACTGCATTTAACATCTTAGATGTGGACCCTTTAAATTAAATCAAGGATTTCACTCTTGTCTCTTCGCTCACCACTAAGCCTGTCTCATTAGCAGTGGAAACACCACACACAGACGCACACACAGAGTTGTACACACACACACACACACAAAGACGAACAAAGGAAAAGGCAGACACAAGAAACAGTTTGCCATACTGTATTTGCAGTGATTTCCTCTAAATCAGGAGAACAGCTGGGTTTCCTACAGCCTTTTTCCACAGAGAGTGCATCCACACACACTAAAACCCCTTTCACACAAGGCTTAACCAGAGTTGAACCAAAGTTGATTGTGTGTCTAAGAGGGTTAACCCACATTGACTGACTCGGCATCAGGACCGAGGTCAAGAGGTGGGTTAGACCAGGGTCGGACCAGGGTCGATTTCGATATGAATGGCACGCACCCGGGTCGCCAACAACCGGGGCGGAACAAACCTATTTGGTTGCAAATGAGGGCACACAGTCCGTGTCGCCACTGTCACAGGTCGCCATAGCTCATAAACAAATGGTGTGACGCCAGCAGGAATGTTTTCAGACACACCGGAGCTGAACGATGGACGAGAACAACACGGATGTGTGGCGAGACTTTGATGTGCGAGAGCTCCTGGCCCTCCACGGTGAGGAAGAAAAAAGCGGTAGATGACGGGACGGTGAGGGACAACATAGTGTAACGTTGAACAAACATAACAAGGCTGCTAAATGAGAGGGGCATCCGCAGTAACGTTACACGGAAAAACACTGTGTAAGCCGACCACCTAGTGGTTCTGCCAGCTGTGAGCACATCTGATTTTAAAGCGTGTTTGCACATTTTCTATTTGTATCGTCACTTTTTTAACTCTTTTTAACTAATTTTCCAAATAAACCTGCTAAAAGATCCATCTGTCGCCTGTTCCATCTGTTATAAAGTAACAAACACAGTCCTAGTTCTTTGCATTATCGAGCAATTAGCAAACTAAATGAAATATAATCTCATTTTATTACGTTTGGACAAGCTCTTATATTATCCAACAGTTGCCACATGCCCAGTTAAAAAACTTTAATAGCCCTACTACATGAAACAAATCTTTACTGGGATGGTGAAGTGCGTGAAATATACATTTCAGTCTTCAAAAGTTTCTGTAATCATTTTGCAAATGTTGCCTATATTATCATATTAGAAAACACATGTAGTCTAAAATATGATAAATGAGTAGGCTTCATTGGATAAAGGAAAAAAGGTTGATGAGTGTTGATTGATAGATACTGTAAATCTGTATGTTGTCTGTAAGCCTCAGTTTCCTAAATTAACCTTGCAACAAGACAAGAAACTTTAACAGCACACAGATCAATTCAAACTGTAAGACAACTCTACCTCTTGCAAAATGAGTTGATGCCACATAAACACAGAACAGAAGGCTGTAGTTTATTGCAGAGAGCTTTATGATTATGCAGCATACCTGGCCCTCCTCCCTCTCCTCCTCCCTCTCCTCCTCCCTCTTCCTGCTACATAATACTAACTAGATTCTGATGTCTCAGGCGCTTCCGTAAAGCTTGGGCTCTGTCTGGACCGGATCTATTTTCTAGTCCAACTGAAATTACACCGTAACTGTAACCCCCAAGCCTGTTTTTTGTAAGCAGTAGTACTGCAGAATTAGGACCAAATCCCTCAGCATCTAAACTGACAGATGCTGACACATGCAGGTATATTATTACGCTGTTTAAAGTGCTGCTGCTAATCACTGTTAGCTATCTAGCTTTCAAACTTACAAAAGAAGTGCACTTTTCCCTAGTGGATGTTTGTTGGTAACTTGTTCACTCATCCACAGCACAAGACGAGACATGTGCCTCTGTTTGTAGATGAGTTAGAAAGCTAATATGTGCTGCAGATTACAGCCGAGAACAGTGACTGTTAATGCTTTATGCAACCACAGTTTAAAATGAAATGTAGACAGAGTTACAACATGGTGACTGGATATGGCACAGGCAGGAGACACGGGTCATGAAACCAAAAATATACTGTCAATTTCTCACTTTTTGGTACTGAGACTTTCAAGTTCCAGAGCACATTTGAATTTGTCAACAGATTAAAATATTTAATCGCAATTGATTTGCATTATTTTCCATAGTTCATTGAAATTAATGGCAAATTTTCGCAAATGTTTTTTTTTTTAATTTATTTATTTTATTTTTATATTATTTATAATTTTTTATTTGTTCAAAATGTACCTTAAAAGGGAGATTTGTCAAGTATTTAATACTCTTATCAACATGGGAGTGGGCAAATGTGCTGCTATGATGTATGTATATATTTATTATTGGCAATCAATTAACAACACAAAACAATGACAGATATTGTCCAGAAACCCTCACAGGTACTGCATTTAGCATAAAAATATGCTCAAATCATCACATGGCAAACTGCAGCCCAACAGGCAACAACAGCTGTCAGTGTGTCAGTGTGCTGACTTGACTATGACTTGCCTCAAACTGTATGTGATTATCATAAAGTGGGCATGTCTGTAAAGGGGAGACTCGTGGGTACCCATAGAACCCATTTACATTCACATATCTGGAGGTCAGAGGTCAAGGGACCACTTTGAAAATGACCATGCCAGTTTTTTCTTGACAAAATTCAGCACAAATTTGGAGCGTTATTTATTCTCCTTCGCGACAAGCTAGATAACAAAACAAATTTGCATTAAGGCGTTATTAGCTTGTTAACTTTGACAGCCCTAATTAAAAGTAATTGAATTTGTTGCCACTCCTGTCACAGTTACCCACAAACGTCTACTGTTGGTCAATGAGCAGCTGCGTGATTATTTACGGTTAATAGCTTGCTCAAGGATAGGCTGACACGCTGTTGCAGGAGGGAACAGTCTTGGCATGCTTTCGACACAAGCCAACATACTGTAGATGTCTGGTGACTTAATCACTTCCCTATGGAAATAGGATGGGTGACTCTGGTGCTATGCCAGCATTTGGAGACTGCAGCAGTGGCGTTATTATATTCCTGAGGTGTGATTAGCCAGCAGTGACCGCACAGTGACTCAGCTTCATTTAGCAGAGCTGAGGTCCCCGGGCATGGTGGCAACGATGGAATGTACAGTAAACATCTCATTACAGAACACACCCGACAGCGTTACCACCGAGCACACACAAAGACACAGATATCTTTATGTATAGCACACATGAAAGGCAGAGTTGTACACAAATACACACATGAACACATCAGTGTTTTCCAGTTCACTTCCTCCAGAGACAATATTTCATGCTTGACTTCCTGCAGTGAAAACACTAAAAGATGAGCATCCTCCTCCAGACATACTGCTACTGATACTAATACATCTCTCTCTCTCATATTCAATTTAATGCGAGGGGAAAAAAAGTAGCTGAATATTGATCATGGTGCATGTGCATATACATGCTGAATTATTGATCATTATGATTGTGCATGTGCAGAATATAACCAGTGGTATATACTAGGGCTGTCAAAGTTAACACGATAATAACGCAACTTGCGATGTTTAGGTTGTAGCGGCTCAGTTTTAAAGCTAGAGTGAAGATACTGGTATCACATGGAACTAGAAAAGCTGAGGAATCCATTGGTACCAACCATGTCACACTAGAAAAAACGGGCATGGCCATTTTCAAAGGGGTCCCTTGACCTCTGACCTCTAGATATGTGAATGAAAATGGGTTCTATGGGTACCCACGAGTCTCCCCTTTACAGACCTGCCCACTTTATGATCATCACATGCAGTTTGGGGCAAATCATAGTCAAGTCAGCACACTGACACACTGACAGCTGTTGTTGCCTGTTGGGCTGCAGTTTGCCATGTTATGATTTGAGCATATTTTTATGCTAAATGCAGTTCCTGTGAGGGTTTCTGGACAATATTTGTCATTGTTTTGTGTTGTTAATTGATTTACAATAATAAATATATACATACATTTGCATAAAGCAGCATATTTGCCCATTCGCATGTTGATAAGAGTATTAATACTTGACAAATCTCCCTTTAAGGTACATTTTGAACAGATAAAAAATGTGTGATTAACTGGAATTAACTATGGACAACCATGCAATTAATCACGATTAAATATTGTAATCGATCGACAGCCCTAGTATATACATATAATGCATAAATAAAAGAGATCCGAGGCTTGATGTAGATTGAGCAGGTCCGTTTGATTCCCTCATGTTGTGGCAGGCAGAGACAAACTGTCTTTCATTTCCCCCAGTACGATTTTTAGGTTTTCATTTTCTGACTTAATAAAAATGTGGATGCCTGTTATTACATTTTGGAAAGAATTGTTCCCGGAACAGGTTGAGGTTTTGCGCCCTGAGTGAGGAAGTGCTGCTCTGTCTCTGCCGCAGTTCCTCCACACTGTTGGCACAAGTCGCCCCTGTTTTGGCAGCCTCGTTCTTATATCTGCCTGTTTCTACGGCCAGGCTGTGAGCACTCAGTCTGTACCTGGTTAAAATGTCTCTGTGTTTAACATCAGTCACTGTGGTCAGGTAGGTTGCTACAGTGTACTGTCTTTTTAGGGCCAGATAAAATTGCATTTTACTTTGTGTGTGTGATTGTGATTCCAGTCGGTGAGGTAACTTTGTTTCTGTTGTGTTATAATTTGTTTGACCCTGATCGTTCTGGTCTCAGACCGGTCCTGAGGCAGAACACTGCTTCAACTGGTTTGGGAACAAAGCACAAGGACGAGCTGAGTGAGGCAACTTATATTAACATGAATGTGGCAGCAAATTAAAGGGAAAACAACTAACAAAAAGTGTCTTAGTAAAGTGTTTGGTCGCCACCAGCCACCTAAAGAGATTCAGTGTTTGTTGACATGGCGGCATGGTGCGGCTGTGGCTCAGAGGTAGAGCGGGTCAAGACGTGGCTGGCAGTTAGTGTTAAATTGGAGCTGCTGTGTAGTAACACTTTTCCTGCTAGACCAGACTCCTTGCTGAGAAACAGACACCGAGACAGAAATGTAGACACAATAAGAGAGCCTTCACTTTCAATCACTGCTGTACATTTCACCAATAGGAGACTTAAACTCTCAAACAGGGAGAAAAGCCCATGATCAGATCAGTTCAGATGGAGACAACATGGCAACACACCTGTCTGTATGTTACATGTGACTTGTTCTTCTTGTTCATATTCCTTGTGAGCTTTCTGGTCAAAATGTGCCATTCTGACAACTTATGTTCATTTCCCACCATGCCGTTTTGTCTGGCTTGGTGCAGGCTGTGATGACAGCAGTCAGGCCTAATTCACTGATGAATGCCCATCTGATAACCCTGATAACTTCCCAGCTCTCACCCTCTACCATGAACATGGTAAAATGTCTTCATACAGCATGCGCTCACCCTATTTTAATAGCACCGGCTAGAATGTGTCAGATCCAGTGTGACTGTAAACATACTGTAGCTGGATCCGGTCATAGTTGCAAAGCACATTCTAGTATATTTATTGTGGCACACTTGACTTGTTAAGCAACCAAATTAAATGGTGAATGGACTTGCATTTATATAACGCCTTTCTAGTCTCCCGACCACTCAAAGCGCTTTATACTACATGTCAGCATTCACCCATTCACACACACATTCACACACTGATGGCTGCCATGCAAGGTGCTATCCTGCCCATCAGGATCTAATCTAAATACTCATTCACACACCGATGGCACAGCCTTCAGGAGCAATTTGGGGTTCTTGCTAAAGGACACTTTGACATGTGGACTGGAGGAGCCGGGGATTGAACCACCGACCTTCCGATTGGTGGACGACCCGCTCTACCTCCGAGCCACAGTCGCCTCCTCATAAATAATTAAAATAAATATCGAGCACTCGTGTTCCGTTCTAAAAATGATATCTTTCATGCTGGTAGAAATAGAAAATCCATTAGAACATGTAAACAAGAAAGCAGACACGTGTTCTGTAACCCAGGGACAGACACGGTTGTTCTGCTCTCATCTCGGTGCAACTAAAAGTCTGATTTAAAGGGTCTGTTTATTTATTTTGAGGCAGTCTCTGAGCAGCCAACTCTAACTTGTGTCCTAAAGGTAGAGATGTGGCCTATCAGACGGCAACCACGGGACGGGCAGTGACGTGAGCCGAGACGCTCATGAGTCCCATTGGTCACGGGCAGAAAACTAAGAACAGCAGCAGCACATCAGAGAGAAACACACACTGACACTGTATCAGCTATTAAAGGAACACAACAACCACATTCTAACCCAATCTGACAGATCAGCACTTATAAGTTTGAATACGTTACGCCAACGCTGCTGTAATCTTTGGCGTGTTTTAAACAGCACATACACACAAGCTAACAGGGGTCGAGTGTGGAGAGCAGAGAGTCTGTAGGACACCGTGACCGCTGTTCAAACCCTTGAACACACACATACATATTTACATCATATTTAAATATAACAGCAGTACTACGAGGACATTTAACATTCAAGGATACTAGAACAAACACTTTGCAGCAGGTTCCAGCTACCTGAAACCAAACTGAACTGAATTTTTGTGTATTTTTTCTGGACTGAATTGATATATTCATGCCTCTAACACCAAGTTAGTGTGTGAGGGTGCCGTACAGACACTGCCATGGCACCTGCCAGACAGGATAGAGGAGGACATCACTCTGCAGGCAGACAGCAGTCTTAATGGAAGTGGCAGCGTGGCTACTACAGTAAAAACAACTCGACATGTAGGCAGAGAGACAGCTGACTCACAGTGATGTCACAGTGAGACCGCTCACAAACACAACAAAACGGTGGAGGTGGAGGGTTCTAGTTTATTCCAGACTGATAAAGGTCACAGAGGTTCATGCCTTATTATTCGAAAATATCCATATGGTTATTATGATACGGACTTCAACAATATCACCCAGCTCAAAATACAGTAGGGGTGGGAAAAAAAATCAATTCACCTCACTTTTTCTTTTACAATTTTGAAATGGATTTGTTTAATGCCAGAATCGATATATTTGCTTCATTTGAGTCTATGCGGAGGTAGAAGGAAGTTACCGCTTTTATTGTTGTAGTCTGAGTAACGTGACGTCATAACCGTTCCGTATCTGTCAAAAACAAAACTAACCGCAGCCGAGCTGCAACGAGAAAGTAGAAAACGCCGGAGGGTCCTCATGGAAACAATCTGCACCCTCACATATTAAATCTAAAGTGGTAAACACTACACATCCAGTAAAGTATGGAAACACTTTGGGTTTCACACATTGCCAGGAAAAGCAGAGCTAGACATCACGGCTAAAGCTGCATGCTAATTCTGTCATAGACTGAAAACGTTATCTTATTGCGGTAACGTGCGGTCAAGCCAGCCGTAACTCTCATCTCCGTGGTCAAATTGTCCAACGCTACGACTGTAGAGCACCCATATACTGACATTTATGTTAAATGCATTCAAACGGCCACGATGGAGCTCACCATGGATGGATAAAGAGAATGGAGCTGACGGGGAAAGCTAGCGACGGACTTGGAGAAGTTAGAGGAAGTATACACGTGTGACTACGTCCGGTTTTCAAAATAAGGTGTTAACAAAGGGAACTGCATATACAAAATACATATATGGAAATAAGATTGATAGATTATATTCATCAGAACTATAACACATTACATGTCCCTTATAAACTAAAAAGAAAATACCACTAATTTGTGAGTGAAATGTCTTAATTAATTCCTGACAATGACTAATATATTTGACTTCGGGACATCTCTAACTACATACATGCTGAAAAATCAAATTTTAAGGTATTCATTTAGATATCTTTCAAGTTAAAAGTCCCTAGAAGTGTATGATTCAACTTTTTCCCATGGTCTAGTGTTAAAAAAGTTAACAAAATCGTTGCAATAAATCGTAATATCGAATCGTGATACTTAAAAATCGCAATACATATCGAATCGGCGCTCAAGTATAATGATGGTATCGAATCAGGAGATGGGTGCATCGTCCCAGCCCTAAAATATAGTTCTATTATTTTAACATATCCAGTTTGGAAAAGAGTAACTTTTGCCATACTGATAACTTTAATCCAATTAAGCATTACCAGCTGCTGAAGATCCAACACTCCTTGTTAGGGAGCATCAGAATGCTGAAGCTTCTCCACTTCAGTTAATCACCATATAGGTAACACAGCAGAGCTCACAGAGAACTAGAGTGACTGTATTAAGAAACAAATTCAAAGTCTTCATGAACAAAGACAGTCCTTATTGTAGGGAAGTGTTGTGACAGCAGTGTGGCAACTTGCAGGAGTCATGCGGACAGTTTCCAGGGGAAACCTCAGGCAGCGCTGTGGGGAAGTACTCTGCACACATTTCAGAAATCATTGCGACCATTGTACGGTGTATCGAAAATTAGGTGAAATTGGGTCAAGTCACCTTGTTCACAAGGTCGCTTTAATTCTGTTCTTCAGTTCTGTGTAATTTCTATCATCTGATGTATTCAGATGTGTTCAAAAATAGTGCTTGTGATGAGAAGGTTGCTGGTTTGGGGACAATGTGGACTGGGAAAGTGAAGCTAGCAAACATGCTTAGTTACACTTTCATGGTTAGATACAGACACAGATAAAATAATAATTAAAAGAACCATTCATAAGGAAAATAAGTACATAGCTACAGCATTACTGCCACTCAATGGGTCACTAAGATTCAAGCTTCCAAACCAAGTTCTTATAACATCCATTAGTCAGCGAAAGCTACAGAATCAAGCCAGCATTACTGGTGTTTCCAACTTGTGGTATCTAGGAATTAGAAGCATACGAAGGGAGCAGGAATTCAAACTAGAGGTCTTAAGCCCCTTTTCCATACACATGGGCTGGCTTGGCTTGACTCGGTTTGACTCGGCACGTCAGCCCAGCACGACAAGGATTTGCATCTCCATTACAGCAGGGCTACCCGCTTGAAGGTGTGTGTGTGTGTGGCTGTTGAGGTAGTGATGTCATTAAATAGCACTGGGAACTGGAACGGCAATTTTTAGATGGAACAGAACAGGGTGAAACAAAAACATATGATTGGTTGACGCTTCACTGTGTCACTGGAGCGCTGAAAAAAGGTTGAGTCCAGTTCAACTTTATTTGTAGTGTGTCACACCCGTCACACAGCCACAAGTGTTGGTCGTTAGTTTGTTGCTCCATGTCACCGGATTTCATTGGAAATTATTTCTATTGAGAATGTTGCGATGTCGCTCGTAATGTGAAAGCAGCTTTAGTAGACTTATTATCAAAAAAATAGCTGTTAACAAAGCTCTGCTAATTCGTTGATGAACAAAATTCTTCCCCTATTATTTTGTTATTTAAAAACTTTTATTATGAAGCAGCAAAATCTGAAAAAAATCAGGAAATGTTGGGTTTTCATCAGCAGCAACTTAACACTACTGCAGCTGAAAACGTAACAGTAAAATAAAGCGAAGTACAAACAGAGACGCAGGAGAGAAACTGAACTTAAAACCATAGAGATTCAGTTAGAAGCTACAAAATTACTGAGAGCTGAAGACACAATGTCTTTCTCTCAGGTCTCTTGCACAAACATGAGTTGAGTCTCGCAACACACGCTTGGAGAAGGGCTGGCTGCAGTTGGTGAGATGTCACCACAACCTGCTTGTTGGCAGGTCAGGCGCTCTTTAGCCTAATTGTGGAGATGATCCATCTCGGGAATGGCTCGGCACAGCCGGGCACAACTCGGCGTGCTAAAACTGGTGACGGGAACGCAAATCAGCGCGGCGCGGTTGACTCGGCACGGCCAAAAGTGGCAATGGAGAAGTCCCATTAAACATGAGCATCTCAAATAGAAAGGGGTCACAACTGTCTTTCCATTTCCCCAAATAATCCTCCTTTTCTGCCACTTCTCCTTGTGTCTGATGTGCATCAAGGAGGAGAATGTATATCAGGAGCACGAGTGTTCATGTTAACTCGATTGCTCTCTTATTATCCACTCATCAGCAAATCGTTGTATCAAATCAATGGTGTCCAGACTGTTAAACGCTAATGCAGGTAGAAGATGATCTAGCTCTGTTTCCTGTCTCCACATGTAATCCTGTAGGGCTGCAGTAAAATACATTTCACAGCATCATAAACACAGAAGGACTCGTAATTGACTTAAAGTGGCAGTAGGCGGAATATTTTTGGCATCATTGTGCAAAAATTCCATAATAACCTTTCAGCATATTTTAATTCAAGTGTTCTGAGAGAAAACTAGACTTTTGCACCTCCTCATGGCTCTGTTTTCAGGCTTTAAAAAGTCTAGACCATGATGGGAGACTTTGGCCAATCGCAGATCATTTCAGAGAGAGCGTTCCTATTGGCTGTTCATTCAACGGAAGCAGCTGTCAATCACTTGCGATCAAACGGTCAACGCTGCCGTTTCAGAAACATCTTGTAGTGTACTGTTTAGCTGTAAAATGAGAAAGTTTGTGACAAAGAGATTGTAATTTTGACAAAAGCAATCTCTTTGGAATACTAGCTACCATGCTAGCTGACTGCTGTATGTGTGTGTGTGTGTGTGTGTGTGTTACATAGTATTTCTATGCTCTATTGCTCTCTCCGCCCTCCCTGACAGTGTACATGCTGAGTAGTGCATCACAGTAATATGAAGACAACCAGGAAAATTTCTGTATTGTACAACACACTCTTTTGTCCATGACACAGCACTCTGCCACAATGCTCACTTTGGACCATGACAAAGCACATTAGCTGTACAATCTACTCAGTGGCTTCCTTCCTGGGCTCTGCTGACTCGGCAGAACAAATGGCCAAACTGACAACATGATACGGGTGTTAGGAGCTCCAGTGAGCTGACATGGAAAATGACATGGACACGAGCAGATCAAAGGAGAACTGTCCAAAATAGTCCTTCAGAATATTAGGATTAGGATTATATCGAGTGTTTACAGAGTTATTGTCTCATCACACATTCCTCTGAGGCCGACATGCATGCAGTTCCCAAGAGGAGTCGGAGCACATGAACAGCTGGACGCAGCATCCTCGGGAAAGTCACTCAAGCACACTTTACTGACTGATGCACAAATATGGGACTTTCCCTCCACATTTAGGACAAGAGATTTACATAAATTCTTTACACAACTGGATCGTCCCAACTCAGGAGCAGGGAGAGTGGCAGCACTAGGGCTATGTTCAGACCAGCAATCGTACTGCATTAAAAATGCACCGTAATCCATTTCAATGGGACCACTTAGTTTCTTTGTTTTTGTTCAATTAAAATGTCTTTACTAATAAATACTGCATTAACCATATCTATCCAGAGTACAACCACCACTTTCCCCATTCTTTTCCTCCAGTGCATACACACCAGATAAACATGCCTCTTTTCGTGTAACCACATGGTATCATGCGTTGTCCTGTCTCAATGTCTTTTTTTCTCATGTCATCTTGTAATTGCACCAATAAAAAAAAAACAGAAGGACAAAGTGCCCTAATTTATTTCACTGAGGCTACTGTGTGCTGCCACAGAGGGCTCTGGTAAAAAAAAAAAAATAATACAGATTCATCCGGAAAAAAAAAGGTTGCAGCATCATTCAGTAATGTTGGCCGATCAAATATGTGAAAGCATACATTCCTGTAAGATTACTTTACAACTTTGAAAGTTTATTTGCTGTTTATCTTTTGATCATAACGACTCAAGATAAAATGACTGCTGCTGTGATAGTTGGAAAATCCTTTCTCATAGTATTATAAACAAATGTCAATGGCATTTGATAAGCCTCCAAACTCATGCATCCATTACTCCAACAGCCTAACTGGACTGTATTTCCTTGTCTCACTGGTACCTGAAGCAACAGTCAAACCCCCACCAACACATACAACATGCAGACTAGGGATGCACTGATTTATTGGCCGAACATCGGTATCTCTGCTGCTACTAGTCCACTAATTAATCAATCAATCCCAGATGGCATCGTTCTCTCTGATGGAAGACAGTGTAATGAAATGCTGAATGACTTTAAAACAGCTCGGTTATTTTTTTTTTTATGAAGAGGTCTTTGTTTCCCCGGCACAAAAGGGGGAATAATTAACAGCAAAAACAAAATAAACAAAAACATCGGTATCGGCTATCGGCTATCAGCCAAATTGTTATTTTAAACATTGGTATTGGCCAACAATTTTGCAATCGGTACATAATGCAAACCAATTTCCAGTGTGCAATCCTATCCAGAATTGAAGTAGTCTGGACACTTTCGCCCCTTTTATTTTCTTGACCCAGATTTAATGTTGATCCAGTGTGGTTAGAAGTGTGTAGCCGCAGTGTAAAACAGTAGAAACGCTGAAATCAATGAAACAAGTGTCGCTGGGCTTTGTTTTTGTTGTCTACATTCAGGTAATGTGTTATTCCTCATATAGCCTCATGCAAGGATTTCCTCAGGGCCAGTCTACAGTATGAACTGCCCTCACTGGGAAAGACTTGAACAGTTTTTGGTTTTACTAGCTGTTATCAGCTTGCTGTTGTTGATTCAAGATGTTGATAACATCCATCCATTAGGGAACGTAGGCTTCTGTATGCTGGTCCACAATCAAGTGTTTCAGTTCAGTCTAGCAGGTAATGAGCAGATCACAGAGGTGGACTAGTGACTGTTGTGTTTCAGAGTTGTCTGTCAACTTCAGTGTTCAGGGAGAAGACAAGCCAGTGTCCCCTCAGGCAGGGTTGGACTGGGTACTGCGCTACTTATGACGTAATCCAGTTGGCCAGAGGCTGCGGTGTGATCTGCCCGAAAGGACAATGCCACGTGACTTGTTGCAACACAAGGGAGGTACTAAGTTATGCTGTACAACATCAGAGGAAAGGAAATTGCAAAGACAACAAAGTCTAGGCTGACAGACAGGTTGCTGAAATAACGCACCATGCATGGTGTAAGAGAGAGGCATTCTGGGGGACAGGGATAAAGAGATTGGAAGACAAGGCTAGGTGGATACAGACATTTTTCCTATGTAATAATTTACAGTAGAGGATGTTTGATCTAGGTTGTATTCCATGCAGAAAAAGTACTACCATGTTGCTAACCAAGAACTCTCTCTTGTGCTCGTTTACCAAGCAAATAGAATTTCAAGAGAATTACTGGCCAGAATATGAGCTGTGTGCTGTCAGAGTGGTATAACTCATGAGAGGGATTCGCAATCTAGACAGAATGACACAGCACTGCTAAGGCAGCAAAAGAGACGAGGCGTAAGAGAGTTCAACGCAGGGACAGAAAGCAAGAGATGGAGAGAGTGGGCATGTGTGTTTATGTTGTTCAAAGGAACGGGGTTTCCTTCTGGGTCTGTAGGGAACTGTAAGACTATGTTTATTCTGACATATGGACACAAATACCACACAGAAAATAGTACATTATAGCTGGGGTAGGCAATTTATTTCATGTCAGTAGGCAAAAAAATCCATAATAACCTTTCAGCATGTTGTAACTCAAGTAGTCTGAGAGAAAACTAGATTTCTGCACCTCCTCTTGGCTCTGTTTTCACTTTCAGGATTTAAAAATCAGCATTTTACGGGAGACTTTGGCCAATCACAGGTCGTTTCAGAGAGAGGGCGTTCCTATTGGCTGTTCTACAAACGCTGATGCTCATGCACGTCCCTTCAGATGGTGAAAGCCTGATTTAATAGCGGAATATCCTGCAGAAAAAAATCGATATTCCAGCATTGGCAACAACTGCCTACACTGCAAAGCAAAACCCAAAGAAGGAAGACAGACTCATCAAAAAGAGTTTGACAATATCGGCGAAGCATTTCAGAGATGGAGAGAAAAGGTTGCTAATATTTTAGCCTTCTGCTCACAGCTGTGGCTAGCTCACAGTTACGGCTAGCTCACGGTTACGCTTAGTAGAAGGCTAACCTATTAGCAACATTTTCTCTCCATCTGTGGAACGCTTCGCCGATATTGTCAGACTCTTTTTGATAAGTCGGCTTTCTTTTTGGCGGGGGGTTGCTTTTTGGAAAGCTACAGCCCCGAATCACAGTATGTCATCTCAAAGGGCTTAACAGGCCCACAAGTTTGCAAGGAAAACAGGATGGTAATTCTCATAGAATTGCCGCCATATAACGGTATCTGGATCACAATGAAAATGAAACTCGTGAGCTTGTGTTTACAACATGGGTAGTCATGTAAACGATATGCTTGGTGTTCAAGTTGTGAGAACACTGCTGCCAAGCAACGGCAATATTAACGTTATTGTCAGCATCTCGTAGCCACAGAGGCTAACAATTTAACAAGCCAGCAAGTGGGTAACATAATGCAGGAAATGCAAAGGCATAATGACAGAGGAAAAACGTGAGGCAGTTGGTAGTATCAACATTTTCCTCAGACATTTTATAAAAGAAAAACAATATATGACTAAAATTACAATATATTCACTTATTATGCACCAAAAAATTAACTTCCATGACCTCCGCCATTTCTGTTTTTTTTGTTTTTGTTTTTGCCTTTTCCAGAAAACTGCCTACCCATTTGAATCACAATATACTGAAAGGTTATTATGGAATTTTTGCCCAATGACACAAAAAATAAACTGCCTACCCCAGCTTTAAAATGGTACATTACATTAAACTAAGACATTAACACACACAAACCTAATTGGAACCAGAGTTCTAATGAGAACAAACTCACACATGGATGCTCAGCTGATCAGTGCCTGTAGGTTCACACACACAAAAAGACACCGCTGTGCAAGTGTAAAAAGGCTTCTATTCTCACAGCTGTAATGTTCTGTGACTTCCTCCTGAGGGGAGTTGGAGTTGGTCCAATTAAGGAAAAACGACTTAGATAATATGTCTAAGTAAGTGAACTACATGAGTATGCACGGCTTCAGGTGTGATCACGGCCTTGGTGTGACCTCACCTGATGTTCTTTGGTATTAAGCCAAATTGAGAAAGGTAAGACTGTTGCATTTCTGCATTTCATTCCTCTGCGTAGCTTTCCACCTTGCAAGTGGGTAGTATCAGCAAATAGCAAAACCTGTTTTAAAACATATCATTCACACACAATTAGCTCTTGGATAGGCTAGTTGTAGAAGCGTATCAGATGTTTCATCAGCTGGGGAGACAGACTACCATCTTTGCCATGAAGTACCATTACACATGAATATGATCATCAGTCTAGACTGCGGTTTTCCCTCAGTTCATTACATTTTGCTAAGATGGAAAACATAGTAACTCCTGGCTATCAGATGTCCACATCAATCTCCTTATACCCACAATGCCTTGCTTTTTTGGCTTAAACAGGCCTGCACAAACAAACTAACCTCTCTCTCATTTTTGTACATTCATTCCATTCTCTGTTCCCCTTCCCGTCATGGAGATGAGATTTTAACTCCCATGGATGTAACGACAGAACTGAAGCAAGATCAGTTTGTTCCAGTTTGTAATTGCTCTTTTATTCTGAAGTTCGTACCTCTACCTTAATAAAAGTTTCAGGCAACCCTATCCAACCCAGGACCAATTGGTTTTCACTTATTTTTTTACAAGAACAGTGAGTTTAGTTTACTGGCTCGGTATCACTTTGACCTGCATGGGACCTACCTACAGGACCTTTCTGACAAAGCAAAACCTTCTTCGGCCTGCTGCACCGCCACGTTGATCCAAATGTTCATTCACTCACTGATGCAACAATGATGCATCATCCCAAATACATAGTGTCTACCTCCGATGTTTGCTCACAACTTGTAGTAGCTGGAATACAAATCTTTATGTGCATGCTCTTTTCTAATTAATCAACCTCACATATTAGTCTTCACAGTTTTGTAATTTAAACAAATTTGACTTTTACTGCATAAGTGATTGTCCTTTTGTTCTTTTCAATAAATCAAGAAAGGATTCCTGCTTAAGAAAGATATTTTTATCTCCAAATTAAATGAAAAATCTGGAGTAATATGAGGCACTCAATAGGCCACTGGAAACACATTTTCTGACCTCCGTTGACTCACGAAAGATACACGTCACCCCTCTATAAATGTGACCTACGCACAATACAAAGGAGCACGCTGAAGCACAACCACATAGACAGACTGTCAGCCAAACATCCACCAACAACAACTGCATCAGAGGGTTTAGGCATCAGTCTACAAAAGGATTCAGATATGCTACTGCGTTGCCTGTTATGGCCCCAGCGTGGCGCTGAAGAGATTTATTGGCTCCTCATTCATCTCTCCGTGTGTGCTGTAATGAGAGTTGACTGGCAGAGGCAGACAGGCCCAGCGGTCTATCTCCTCTCTCCATCTGCCAGACAGTTGTGCTCATTAATTGCCAACCGATTGTTGCTGAATGGAATTTCAAATTCAATTTACATTCGCAGCGTTTAGGAAGACCAACAGAGAAAGCATATATCACAAATTACAAATATTAGAAATTGAATAAAAATTGGTGGAAAAAAAAAATCAAATCAAACTGCGTCTCACGTGCAACAATTGCATGCGAGGACCTGATGAACTGGGAGATTGCAACACGGAACTGCTATCTTAGCTCAGAAAAAAATCCTTGAGTTGAGCAGATTAAATAAGAGAGCAGATTATATAGGGTTGGCGCCGCCAAGGGTCCCACCACTGGACAGATTTTTACTGGCAGTGTTGGAGGGGGGGGGGCATTAGGACATAGGGATTTACAGCTGCTGCTGCTGTTGTTGCTGTTGGTGACAATGATGGTGGCCGTGGTTGTGACACACAAAGGAATCATCATTTGCACAGTGCAATCTGTAAAAATGTCAGGAAAGCGGAGATTGCATTGAGTGAGAGAGATAACAAAGGAGGTGGGAGGTTTCTCAGGGTTAAAAATAGGGCGGGATCTGTGGAGGACCGGTATAGAGAGTGAGAGGAGGAAAGGGAAACTGTATGTGTGTGGGAAAGAATCAATGTGTGAGAAAAGCCACAGGAGACAGATAATATATGAAAGGATAAAAAGAGAGCATAGACAGAAAGGCAGAAGAGAAGACGGAACAGAAAACAGAAAAAAAAAGGGCATCAGCGGGAGGTCCATCACTCTCTGCAATCCTCTCTCCTCCTCATCCTATCTGCTCCTCCCTCTCTCATCCATTGCTGCGTCATTAGCATCATGGCGCAGCCCTGTTGCCAAGCTGGCTCTGCTATCATTGGACACACATACATAAACATGTACTGTACTACAATACTCTGCAACTCTGCTCTGGCAGCCCTGCGCACACACACACACACACACACACACACACCACAGGCAGGGAGGTTCACTTCACATCATTAGTTTAAAAGGGTATTCTAACCAGAATTAGTTTTGATTCAGCCATGTAAGGTTAGACAATGTAAAATTTGACCCCCTTCTTCACTCTTATTAGGAGTTGAAGTTTGAGTGAAATGTATTGTGTTGTTGAACGTCTATATGAATACTTAACCTTCTTTGGCAATGACTTGATTAAAACAAGAATTCTGCCAATACCATTTTCTTTAGATTTACTTGAAAATTAGATTGAACCAATGTGTTTCTCTGTAGCAAACTGAATTTACCGAAACTAAAATTCGTGGAGATAAATTGTTTTATGCTGACCTCTTGTGTTTTACGGATTAACCCAATTACAACTGCAGCAAATATCACATAAAGGACTAATTCCACCCATTAATCGCAGACTTAAACCATGTGCTCCCTACCACACTAAACACACAGAGCTCAGAGATATTGTCAGAATTAAAGGTGCTGAATGCGAGATTGGGATCAAATCTATTGCCTCCGCACGGCTGAGCCGGCGGCTCGTAGCTAACGGGGCTAACAGTGTTAACCTGAGGGGGAACTGGAGGGTGGGCGCTACGCTTGCGTACCGGCACTGTCGGTCGGGACTACGTTATCAACTGTAACCGCCGTATGAGAGCAGTGCAGAGTGGCGGCCGTGAGCTAGCCAGTGGGGCACGCTAACATGCACTAACATAGACTAAAAGCACGCACGGCCAGCCGACTATGTCAATAAAGCACAGAGGGAGAGAGACTTCATTCTCTGCTCAGGTAGACATTACTCCTCTATATCTTTACATGGACAATAGTTGTTTGCTGCTATATTACGGATATCGTACAGAGCACCTTTAAATGGCATAGTGTTTTCAAATACCATAATATTAATAATATGACAATATTTTGAAAATGACTAATGTTGCTTTCACCAGATATTCACACAACAGAGAATTTTAAGAGTCAGTAGAAAGTACTGGATATGATGACCAAACAATTATTAATTTGACTCAGCTAGAACAGTCTAGTAAATAGGGATACACCGATACCGATACTACATCAGATATCGGGCCGATACTGACTCAATTAGCTGAATCAGGTATCGGTGAAAATGGGGTCAATCCATTCAATTAAATTCTATGTTTATATACTATAGACATTATATACTGGAATTCAAATTTCTGTTTACGTTATGACAGATTTGTTGCTGCATTAAAAAGACACCTGAATTGAATTCCTGTTAATTTTGAAGATTTTTTACCAAGTTGTTGGTGTACCATTTATTATTTTAATAATAAATAACAATTCAGTAAATCTATGTATTTATCAGTTACATTTTGTTGAGTTAGGAAAGCAATATTTAAGTCAAGCCTGATGTTGCCTACACTAGTAAACCCCCCAAAAATGATTGCTTTTCCTTGACAATGTAGTTTCATTAAAACAATATTCATATTATGTATTTATATCACACATCTCTACACAACCACAATCTCACAACAGCAAATTTCCCGCGACACAAAAAACATGTGGCGGTGGCTGCTTTATTCATAACACACTGCATACACACACACACAGACACCTCCTGACTTTACACTTTACCCAGAAAGCCTCACACAACCACTCCCACCCCATACACAAATAGACAAATGTCATAGCATGGGACAGAACACACAAGCTCTGCATCACCCTGAAGGCTTTCCTTCATCAGCAGAGCAGAGCACTGTGTGTCGCAAGCTTTTCATCTGAGCTCTGCACAGATCTCTGCTCTCCGAGGGTTCACAAAGTTAACATGGTTTGGGATTAACAGTTAACGTGGAGCAGTGCCAAGGCTCCAAAGTCCCCCCTTCAAGTTGAACTGACCGATTCACTCTGGAAATGGACTTTGAGGTTTACAAGCATGCTCGATGCACATGGGCTCATATTGTAAACATAATGTGTAAAATATGTCACTTCCAAAGATTTCCACTAAGTTTGCCAAACTCTCAGCTTTCCATAAAGAGTGAAGAGAATCAACTACGCAACAGGAGAGGTGTGTTTCTGTAAAGAGTTTGTGTGTGTGTTTGTTTGTGTGTACACACACTTGGCTGTCAAAGGGTGATTGTATTAGCACGAGCTTTGGACAAAGGTTACAGAGGCTCCTCTTTGGGTTTGCCGCTGTCATTCAAACTGACTTCAGACATACACACAGTCTATTCCCAACTCCCCAACATCCTGATGCAGTAAATGAAAGAGAAATGTTATTGATCAAGTAGGTCCATGAGGGAGAGACAGACAAACACAGAAAGAGACAGACAGGGCAGCCTGCCTCTTACAGAGCCAAACTACAGCATATCTACCATCTCTACAGGTTTACAGACTTATCTGGATCATTTTGATGAGTAAAACCCAGGGTCTATTCCAATCTGGCAAATGGACTGTAGGTCTCCAGGAGACATCTCTTTGCCTAGTAACAAAGACCCGGCCCGGGACCCGAGTTGGGCCAAACTTTATTCAGTCTAATCCGAGTTTGAGAAGGGTCCCGTTCTATTGCGACAGGTCTTGGTCTGTGTGCCAACATATCGAATACTGAAGTGGATCTGAGAAGACTTGCTGTCCTATTCAAATCAAGTCTTTTGTTTTTATTTCTTTTATTTTGTAACTTATGGATGTCACTTTCTGGTAGGTTTTCCACGGCTCAGTTTCAGGTTGAAGAGCACAAACATGGACGTAATAAATAGATTCGACAATTCCAATTACATTTGTACATTTATGTAGAGATGTCGGGGCCAATCCAGGCATATTTTCAAAAGGATCATATTGGCTTAAGTGAAGCCGATCACATTACTGTTCTCCACTGTCCACCTCAGCATGCTATGGTGTTGCAGCGCTGCTCTCCTTGCCAACAGCCGGCTTTTACATTGTGAGCATTTTGCTGCATGTGAGGGTGAAAACTGGAGTGTGTGAGAGTGAAAAATGCTTTGGGTGCGCCGGTGATTGACTTGGATTCACAGATTCGCCCATTATCATTAGCGAAGACCAGTGTAGAAAACATTCAGTGTGCAGTTTGTTTTTCGCCGTCACTCACCGTCACTTTCACCGGCTTTAAATGACCAATCATGTCATGTCACCTGCGGCATATCATATTAATGACATATCCAATGTCACTAATTTACAGTCATTCTGTGTGTAACTTTATGACAGGCCAAAATGAATCTCTTACTCTTTTCCATCAAAATTAGGGTGTATATGCAGTTTTTTTAAACACGGGAAAACCCGCTAAAAAGAGGCAATACACTCCTTTCTCATTGTCAGTAGACGAATATGCCTTTCTGTTTTTTTCCCTGCTGTTCGACGTTCGACGTCAGCCCCGGAAGCAGGGTTAGTAAACAGTGAAATGTTACAGTGGTTACTTCTTTTTTTTTATATCTGTTACTTATTAAGTCTTTCTATCAAACTCTCAAACCAGAGATGCTGATTATTGGAACAGTGGAAAGACTAACAAAGATGGTTCTGATGAGTTTTATTTTGTTTCTGTCAAGTTTGAAGGAAGTGTGTTATACTACGATCAGCGAGGTAAAATGACTGTTGTCTGACTGCAGTCTGGCAGCTTTGAGGAGACCATATTAGTTGTATGTTTTGTACGTTAATTATATAATCGTCCAAAGCCCTGTTGATTTTATTTATCATATATTCACTTTAACGTGCGTCACGTAGCACCGCACCTGAAAAGGGGTGAAAATTAGCGTGTCCACTCGAGTGTCATGTTTCCATCACTGCCGATCGGAGCTGAAGAATACTGAGAATACTACAGAGACATTTGTCCTGGGAATGACTGCTGATTGTAACCTTTCCCATTGAAGACTAAAGCCAGATGTTAGTGGGTGTTAGTGGGCTTTTGTTGTCCATTGGGAAAGAGGCTTCTGTTGTCTGGTTAAAGTTCTCCCTACAAGCCAGTGTCTGTACTTGTCAGAGGAAAATAGAAGACAAGAGACGGGGTGAGAGGGAAAGGGGGGCTAAAGTGAACCTCTACCATAATGATGTAAAGTGTTAAATATTCTGATATTAATACTGCACTACAGCTACAATACTCCTGCTTGCCTCAGGTAGCCGACTCACACTGAACAGTGTTGAACTGTATACTTAGACTAAAGCCAACCAAGGTAAGCACTTAAAATGTCGCCAAAGGGAAATGGTTCTCTTGTCTTAATAGGCCACATTATCTGCTGTACAATATCCTGTTGAGCCATCATATTCCCCCGCAGGGCAACAGAAACAGCATTTTATGAGTACAACTTCAGAGTGATGTCATTTGGCTACACCCTCGAGCATTAAGCTGCCTGAGTGTTTGAGTACCATACAACTAATCATCTGTCCAGTCTATGATGATGCCAGCTGGTCAGTCCTCCCTACAGCCACTATAGCCTATGACTGTCCTATCCATTCTCATTGTTCCCATCCCATTGTTTCCCCCAAAATCAACTTGTACCACACCGCACTGTTCCACCATGATTCAGTTACAAAAGCCTGAAGTAAGTGAAACTCATCCCTATAATTTGACAACTGAGATGTGTTTATGTTGAAGAGAGACCACGCTTTGGTCCTGTGCTAGGACCACTCAGTCTGCAGAACAACCCTTCTTGTCTAATACATAATGGATGAAGTCATTGTTATGATGACACACGGCAAATAACGCGTATCTCAAAGCACATAACAGCTTTTTGTGTTGAAGGAAGTGAGAAGAAACGGTATAACCATCTTTTATAAAAACCAAACCGTGAACGGTAATGAGCAGTAGCAAAAAAAAGCCTTCCCATACCAGGAAATAAACCGAGGCACCAACCACTCAATGGCTCCCCAAGGACAGCACCGGTCATCTACTCTGAATCTGAGAAACACAAGCTTGAACACATTTCACAAACACTTATAGCTGCGCTGATTGAAACCCCAGGAGAAGCTTGGCATAGTGTAGGAGAGGCAGGGGTGGTCATGATGCAAGGTTCCTAAAGCCTCATCCACACTGGGAACGTCAGGAGTGCGTGGCGGCTGCGTGGCGTGTCGGCTGCGTGATACACGCGTCAGGCGTTGACACCAGCTGCATTTCAACTGCGTGTCAGCTGCGTTTCTGCTGCTGCTGTCAGCCCTTTCTTTCTACATAGAGTTTGCCTTTTAATGGCCATTTCATTTCATTATAAATATCATTTATATTTATTTTAGACCGAGAAAGGTTAAGAAACGTGGTAATTTGTAAATAATAGTAATAATCCACAATCCAATTCCAGAGTTCACTTGACAGCGGCCCGAGACCACTCCTTCGAGGCGGACCACAGAGCGGTTGTTTGGTCCGCACCAGAGTTACAGTCTGGCGTTCACACCAACCCAAACGTACCGCACCAAGGGGGTAAACGCTCCAGGGTTCAGTTCAACTGGACTAAACAAGGCTGGTATGAACGCACCCTAAATGACTAGTTGAGGATCAGGACCAGAGGTAAAAATACTAGAAATACTAAAGAGTCTTGTCTTGTTTTGAGCGCTTCAATGGTGCAGACCTCTTTTTTTCTGCCAGTATCATAATGATGGTCACATTGCCACGCCTGTGGTCTGCTCAAGCCACAACGCCCAGACACGGCTCAATGACATTACAGGTGGCACCGGGTTGTCTGAGCGATTACTTCAAGCCTCGTCAAAACCCGGAAACCGGTCCCACCAGCCTTCATTGATTTTAGTCAGTAAACCAGCTCAGCTCCCAGGCTCAGCTCTTGGGAGAGGAAGAGAGATGAAAATGATGGAGGGGAGAGGTGACGTGATGGATGGTTACTGACAAGAGCCGAACCCGTCGCCTAGAGGCAGGGAAGGTGTGAAAAAAAGTGAAATACAAATCACATCCGTGTTCACTGTTTTTTTTGTGGTCCTGCAGCATTGGCGGGTTCAAAGTGGCACTAAATCTGTCAAAAAAATCTAAGCAATTGTCACACAGGAGAGTGCTTTCAATACAGGTGTCCATCAAAATATCGTATTTTTTCTTGAGGTATTTTCTTGCTTTTCTAATTGAAATTCTCTGAATGCCACAATCATGTTCTGTTAAAATCAAAGCATGAACTTGAACAAGAGGAGGAAGAGGCGTTAATTTCAGTACAACTAAAGTAGTTTTGTATTTGTTAGTTTGCCATTATTGAATGGTAAACTAAAAGTATGACCCAAGGAGAAGACAGCGGTGCTGATCACCATTCTAAAGTCATAACATTATTTTGTTAAATCTGCTGTCGTAAAACACTGGAGTCAGTCAATGCTGCTGGTATGGTGATTGCAGCTTACTTTGGTGTTGTGCTTTCTATATCAGGGTCAGCTAACTGTATACAAGGAAATAAAATGATGTGATGCGTGATGTGCTCATGGGGAACAGCAAGAGTCTGAATCCTGAGATGGGCGTGGCCTCTGCATGGCACAGTCCAGAACCAAGCATTAATTGTAGAGCAGACAGGCAACATTTCACACGTCAAGCAGGATTGTGTACAGCATGTGCACACTCAGACAGCTACCGGCCTAAATTTAACCTCATCAACAGATTATCTACAAAAACCACCAGAGTGAATTTGGTGTGCTTCTGACGAACATGCCGCTGACTCGCTCGCTCTTGCTTCCTCAACAGCACCACACCTCTGCCTTTAGCTGATCAGTAGGTGTATGCAGACATGTTTCGAGTTGATTTGGCTACTGAAACCGCAGCTGGGATGCGGCTGCCGACTCGACACACCCCGAGATGGATGGGTCCGCACAGAAGGAGATCGCTTTGGAAAATGACAACTGCACCAAGAGGTGTCCATCTACTGCACACATGACTCTCTTCATTTGAAATTGCATGTGCATGAATCATTAAATTGCTCTATTTAGAAACAGTCAGAATAGCCTGGCAACAGCAATCACTGATGTTCATGCTTTCTGCCCCTTTAAGAGGGGCATTTCCAAGGCTTCGCTGATCATATTGCACACAAATACCAGTTTTTCAACTTCAGTGTCTCATCGCAGTCATTTGTAGGGCTGTCGCAACTACCTTTTTTTTAGGCCTCGAAGCTTCGGTGAGAAATAATGTAAGGTATGCGAAGCTATGCAGCTATGAAGCAATGGGTTTAAATTTGAAATATTGCCAAATAGGCGCGTTTGCTTTTCGCTTCGACCCCGAATCCTCTGCCATCTCTCGGTCTGTCAGCTCTCTCTCGTCCCGTGCGTCTGAGCTGAGACTCCATACAGAGCAGATGCGTTCAATTTCAGTTTGTAGTGTCCGTCGTCCGACCATCTATTGATAACATGCCGCTGATACGCCAAAATGAGCTAAATGGGTTTTATTTCTGTTAGCAAAACATCTAAACGACGGTGGGTAATTGTTATTTATTATTTAAATAATAAATCATGCACCAACAACAAAAAAAATCTTCAAAATTAACAGGAATTACAATTCAAGTGTTAACCTTTTTAATGCAGCAACAAATTGGTCAAAACTTAAACAGGAATTTAAATTCCAGTCTAAAATGTGTATAGTATATAAACATAGAATTGAATTTAATAGATCGGCCCCATTGTCACCGATACCCAATACAGCTATTTGAGTCAGTATCGGCCCGATATCCGATCCTGTATCGGTGCGTCCCTATATATAAAGGCACTTTAGAAGAGTTTTGTAGGACTTCCATACTGTCATTCATTTCTGTGAGATATTAACCTGACTATTCAATGAATTCTTCCTTAGTTTTAGAAACACTTTTGATACTTTTGATTTGATTTTCCCGGGGTGAACAAATCTACTGCGGTATGCTATGTTATGTTAAGGATAAAATCCTCTGTCAGTATCTTCTATACTAGATTATAAAAGTTTAGCTGGAGCAGGTGCTGTGTCAGCGAGCACACCTGAGACTAGCCAAATAAAAGACACGTTCACATGCAAACATACCGTAATGCTTAGCCAGTTGAAGCAAGCTGGAATTACAAAGGTTACAGCCTGAAGCTTCCTTAAACATTAACACAACAAACTGCTAATGCAAAATGTCCACACTATGCACTCATGCTTGAGAGTGTAAAAAAAAAAAAGAACCTTGGTGGAGCCTTTTGTTATGTTTGAACATCACAAATTAATTTTGTTCAAGAAAAAATATCTCATGTTATACACCCAAACTAAATTGTTAGTTTGGCATCATGTTAAACCGCCTTCCAGTCAGGGATATACCAAGACCTGTTGAAGGAGGCTGGGACACGGGCGGACACGGGTCTTAGGGTGTGGGGTATAACACATGCGCAGTGTAACTAAAGCTGCGGTCGTGCGTTGCGATTGGCTCAATTTCGGCGAGTGCAGACCAGACTTTACTGCACATGTGTTGTACCACCAACACATGACGCGTTGATGACGCGTGACCCAGCCTCTTTCAACAGGCCTTGGGATATACAAAGAAAAGTACACTGAGTGATTCTGTTCCTCTGCAAATAAGAGTTTTTAGCTACACTTGAAGTGTCAGCTAACCAGTACAACAATCTAACGTCTGTTATCCAAACACTAACGGTATGTTCAGCAAAGAAAACACACTGAATGGTACAGTGAAGTTTAGGTTTAGGAGAGTGTAAAAGACTGTAAAGCTCTTTCTTTAAACAGTTGCTTGGTATTAGAGGCATCCACCCAAAGCACCATTTATGGCGAATGAATCCATCAGCCCCTCTCTCTCTCTCTCTCAAACTAAATAGTTTCCACATTAGTTGCCAAGTGATCAGCTAGGCCTGGGCCGAGGATACTGCCTGTGTTGGGCTAACTAACAACACGAGTAGTGCCGCTGAGAAAGTAGAGATGTGTTCGTCTACCAGCCCTTAAGAAGAGGAAACGTCACCACCTGCTTTTGACAGGCTGACTCATACTAAAACATAGGCTAAAGAGAGTACAGTTGTGTTTTCTAACCTTGTATCTTTTGAACAGTGCTTACTAGGAAAGATGATTTGATGCAGACTTTGAGGCCACTGTTTGGCACAATGTAGGGAGCTTTGTCTGCTACCACAAGTAGTGACTCCTCTTTGTGAAACTCCATATCTGCCGGCTCCGGCCTTTCCAATACCTTGAGCTGTAACCGGGCCAGATCCAATGAAGCCTCTCTTGCTCCGTGTCCTAAACTCGCATTTTTCAAACTCTTCCTAGCCTCTCATCACCATTTCTCTCTCAGGCATGTGCCAGACTTCTGGCAGCAAAAATGCAGCAGTGCAACATAGCCTACATGGTAATTTGAAGCACACAAAAACTTCCATGCACACAACAAACAGGGCATCATAGCACTCAGACTGCAGAGACAGAGAGCTACAGTATGTAGGGTAGTGGGGGCAGGCTCGGCTTTGTTCGGGCAGATATCTCTGACATTTGGAGGCCCACATGACGCAAAAGCAGCATATCCTGACATGAAATCAGAGCTTTAGTAAACAATGTGTTCTAACCGTTACGGCAGAGTAAGCAACCTGTGGCTGGGCACTGAGAGAACTGCTGATGTAATCACATTGCCGGGTCAGATACAAATTTGCCCTAGATTGAACTCCAAAATAAAGCACAATCAATCACAGAAGAAGAATGTGAGCCAGTTCTATGGTGAAGGAAAACAATAATGCTACGTGCCTTTGCCTGCTTGAGAACATTTTGCTTTACTGCACGGCAGTCACGAAAAACTTCCTCCTTAAACAAACTAGAAAGGGCCATTATATGGCTCTACAATAATATGGAAGTGCAGTCCAAACACAGAAAAGAAACAGAGAATTCTGCAACAAGCACACACTGTAGCGTAGATGTTTTCAAGCTGCTCTATTTGATTCAAAGGCCGGTAACATCTATCAGTGTTTCCCCTATATTTAGGCCACTGCTATAATTCCACACGATCATTAATATCCTCTGCTCTGTGCGGGGCTTAGCCTCTCCCCACATCCACACCAACACCCAAACACACACACACACACACACACACACACACACGGAGCAGAGGACATGCAGGTGAAGTGAAGATAACGCGTGTCGCACTGGCTACAAACAAGTTTGGAAGTGAACGACACGCTAACATGCTGTCGGATTTTGTGTTTTTCGCTGGACTCTAACATTAAAAACACACCAGTCATACTTTAGTTTTAATGAAAACTCGCATTGCTTTTGCTCCTGGTGTTCTTCAGGATATAACAGGAGTAACAGGCAAACTAGCTTTAAAAGTGACGTATCTTCTTCTTAAATAAGTTTTGTGCAGTGGATCAAAGTTATGCTGATGTGAAGAGTGGTTCATGTGGATTTTGGAAAGTAACTGATAAATAGGGCTGTTGCAGTGAAGGAACAGCGCAATACGCGGTATTATTGCAATTTATTTAGTTATTTTGCAATAAATTCCTTAATTTATCCTGTAAAAATAAGCCTCACCGTTAGGTCATTAGTACATATATTGTTGCTTTTTTAAATGACAAAGATAACAGTTTTTAAATGAATTAAATGCTTGCTTATTGTGAAATGCAGAACACAGAAGGGCAACGAGGTGCAGCGTTTTTTCAGCTGAGACGTTTTTGGTTTTGGTCGTGCAGAATAGACGCTCAGCGCCTCGTCACCCTGCTAGCGTTTTGTAGCATAGTGTAAATACGCGGCGCTCCCATTGCAAAGAGTTCAAAAAAGAAAAAATGTGAACATAGCGGTTGTGTCGGTTACTTGCCATCCCCTGCAGTTGGCTTGTGAATAGCGGGTATTCCAATATTCCAGTTATTGCAGCAGCCATATTGATAAATATTTTTAAAACATTTAAGAGAAACTTTTAAGTGTTAAATTGGAGAACGGAATTTTGTGCGGTGTGGTTTCGCCGCCCCGAAGCAGTCAACACAGAAGAAACACTGTAGATGTAACAAAAGCAGCCCTGTTTGGAATTTTGAAAACAGACCATATCTAAATGACTGATAGTCGTCTGAATCAGAGATTTAAACCATAAAGTTGCTCTGAACCTTTAATCACAAATATGAGTATAACTCACAGTGGAACTAGCAATAACAAACACTTCCTAATAAACTGAAGGCAAAACAACACGTCTAACATGCTGTTAAACAAAGCTTACATAGAGTGAGTCCACAATTGCAGAAAATTTCAGTGAACGGAAAATGAGTTGTCAATTGAGCATTAAAAAGTGCTGTTTTGTCTAAAAATGCAAACGGAGAGTCATAACGCTACTTTGGTTATATTTGGTTATAGTAAAAGCTTAAACCAGTGAGGGCGCAGGTGTGTGGAAACCTGCAACACAACTTGATATTATTATAGATTATATCATTTACCTTGAAGTTGCTGCAGTTGACCCAGGAGCTGGCGATGCCGTCGACCATCTTGTCCAGTGCCGTCTGATCGTGCTCCAGGTCGGGGGACTTCTCCTTGTCCAAAATGTAATCAATGATCTCCTGCCCCACCTGCAGCCGGCGGCCCATGTCCTTCTGCAGGACCTGGGCCAGGACGTTCTCCATGCTGGGCTCCGTCATCCTGGTCTCTGATAGCTGACCCCTCTGGCTTCCTCAGTCTGCCTGGTTGAATGACTGACTGACTGACTGGCTACTAGCAAGCCTCCACTGCTCAAAGCAGCGGGAATGACAGCTAAACAAAAGGAGCCCCAGTTAATGAGTGTTTGGCTGGGTGACCCGGAAAAAAAGAAAAAGAAGGCAAGTGTACACAGTTCTGCTTGTATTTTTATCCCAGAGGACAAGGCCTCGTCTTTGTGCCAAATGCTAGCTGTAGCTAGCGAGCTAGTGGCCGTGCCCTAGGGATGGATGGAGCAGGGCTTGGGGAATGGCAGCAATGCAGCATGTGTGTGTCTGGACAGCAGCTGGGGGAAGTTTTACTACTCCCTCCCACTTGGGTTTTCTTCTCTCCTTCTCTTAGAGGAGTCGGAGCCAAACCGCTACACCAGGGGTAGGAGAGGTGGTTTTGGCGAGCAGCGTGCAGCGAGCAAGGCAGCAAATGGAGATGGATGGAGAGGGCTAGCTTAGAGCTCCATGTGTTGTCCCGGGATCTGCCCTGGAGAGCCCTAGAAGAGCAGAGAGGAGACAGTAGTAATCAATTCATTATCAAATCTCTTCATTACTGATTCCTCCTGGCTGGTGCATTACAATTCATCACTAGAAATTCATTTCAGATTTTTGATCTTACAGTAAAAAAGAGAGTGGTTTATACAATAAATAAGCTATCCCAGTGTGGCCAAAGATATGTGGACTCCTCTTGTCCACAAATGAAATCATAATGCTTATACAATTATTTTTATGATCATTTGGTTTGAAAAAATGTCACAAAATAGAGAAAATGCCCATCAGTTTTACTCAGTGCCCACGGTGAAGTCTTTAAATCACTTGTTTTGTCCAACCAATGTTTCAAAACCCAAAGATAATCAGTTTACTATCACATAAAGCACAGAAAAGCAGCACATACTCAAATTTGGGAAGCTGAAACCAGATCATGTTTGGCATTTTTGCTTGAAAAATGGCTTAAAATCATATGGAAATTGATTATCAAAGTAGACAAATTTCACATATGGGTATAATGTTTGGTTGTCCAAATACTTTTGGCCATGGTGTCTTTCAAGAAAAGGCTATAATCACATAATTTATGGAAATCAACATTCAAAAACAAAATAACAAGGCAGCTGAATAAAGGCTCTGAATAATTCCCCCACCCAAACACACACAACCCCCCCACCTCTCCGACAGCCTCAAATGCTCAGCCTGACAGCCCACTACTGCCGTGGAAACACAGAGGGGTTGAGCTTCAGTAGCAACTCCAAATGAATGAGACACAAGGACGTCACTGTGGCGTTTAGTTGCTGCAGTTCTAAACTGCTTGGTCAAATGCTGACTGCACTTCTTCCCTTCAAATAACCCCAGGCTTTTTGTGTGACAACATTATCTAACAGAGAGGACTGCTTAAACAAGCTCCATCAGACGTGGGCCTTCGTTCTGGGAGGTGAAACACAAACCTGCATGTCTTGAAGCACCCAGATACGGGCCACATTCACTGGACCGTGACCTTCTTGGTGCCATAATGTGTGAACTACTTTCTCCTTTTTAGTGCAATCATACTGTTGAAACTAGAGCCGTCAAAGTTAACGTGATTATAACGCCTTAGTGCAAATTTATTTTAAAGGCAATAATTTCTTTAACGCATTAGCCGATCAATCTTTCGGAGGTTGTAGCGGGCTCAGTTTTGAAGCTGGAGTGAAGATACTGGTATCATATAAGCTAGATAACCTAAGGCATCCATTGGTACCAACCATGTCATGAAGGAGGCTAAATAACGCTCCAAATTTGCACAAAATCTGGTGAGGAAAAACTGTCATGGCCATATTCAAAGGGGTCCCTTGACCTCTGACCTCAAGATATAAATGGGTTCTATGGGTACCCACGAGTCTCCCCTTTACAGACATGCCCACTTTATGATAATCACAGGCAGATTGGGGAAAGTCATAGTCAAGTCAGCACACTGACACACTGACAGCTGTTGTTGCCTGTTGGGCTGCAGTTTGCCATGTTATGATTTGAGCATATTTTTATGCTAAATGCAGCACCTGTGAGGGTTTCTGGACAATATTTGTCATTGTTTTGTGTTGTTAATTCAACAAATCTCCCTTTAAGGTATATTTTCAACAGATTAATCATGGACAGTCGTGTGATTAATCGCGATTGAATTTTAATGGATTGACAGCCCTAGTTGAAACAATAAATAGTGTAAGAAGTTTCATTTTTTACTAGTTGCAAATGGTAATAGTTAGAATTAATTATTTGTTAGTTTATTTAGCAAGGACATTACAGATAAACATTGTTACCAATTAAAGGGAGAAGCAATGCATGACATGAAATGCCCATAGCACATCTATCTGAAGCTACTTTGCAGCCCCCATTCCTGGTTAGGCTTTTATATTCCGGTTAAAACAACTTAAATTCACCGATTTGCAGGTCGGCTCATTTTATATGAGCCAGGGTGGGGTGTGTGAATGTTGGTGTGATTGGGTTCTTCTTTTTTTCTCTCTCTCGCTCTCTCTCTCTTTTATGTGTACAATTCGATTGTATCTTATTAATATTTTTTGTTCCTATGTAAAATTAAAACAGATACAGGATATATAGAGCCAATAAAACTGTATGCATGTGTATATGTGTTGTTTATCACTGTGTATGTATTGACATTTAAGTATGAGAGTGTGTGTGTGCATGTGTAAGTAAAGAAGCTGCACTGGTCTGAATGTAACACAGTTTAGTAATAATGTATTAGGTCTATAATTATGATGCCTTTTTACATTTCAATTTGTTAGCATTGTTATATGATTTTACCACCCTAAAAATGCTTCTAATTGGACCATCCTCTTTGTTCAATTTACAACAGATTCACTCTCAACCTTTGACAAGCCACCAATAAGCCACTCACCATCCTGCTCACATAGATCAGCTTGGTGTCAATTAGTTTTGCCACACACACACACACACACACACACACACACACACACACAGAAAGAGAAAGAGAGAGAGAGGGACAGAGACAGAGAGAGAGAGACAGAGAGAGAGAGAGAGAGAAAGAAAGAGAGAGAGAGAGAGACAGACAGAGACAGAGAGAGAGACAGAGAGAGGGAGAGAGAGAGAGAGACAGAGAGAGAGAGAGAGACACACAGAGACAGAGAGAGATAGAGAGAGAGAGAGACAGAGAGAGAGAGATGGACAGAAAGAGAGAGAGAGAAAGAGATGGACAGAAAGAGAGAGACAGAGACAGAGAGAGAGAGGGAGGGTGAGATGGACAGAGAGAGAGAGAGAGAGAGAGAGAGAGAGAGAGAGAGATCTCTGGTGTTAGCTGATCTCTGCTAGCTCTCAGCCTGTCTGACCATCTCTGCTAGCAGCATTGTGCCTGCTGTAGGACGCCCTGACAGCTACCAGATAAACTGCTGCTAACATGAAACAAAAAGCTTCCCCTGTAATTTACCCTCGTGGCCATAAAACACTCCTCTTCTTTGTTTCTCTCCTAACCAGCTGGCCAACCTTCTCCCCACTGTAGCAGCCAGAGTAAGGTGTGTTTAGGTGAATAAAGGCTACAGCTAGCCTCTAGCGAAGCTTCCTTTCAATGAATCGTCAGTCCACAGACAGACAGACAGCAGCAGAACACAAAGAGAAGAAAATGTGACAGAGAGGCGAGGAGGTGTTACCTCCAACATTCATTCTGCTACTCACCATATCCTGCTGTAAACGCCGCGGCTGGTTGTGGACAAACAGCTCGTATTTCTTGGTGTAAATAGACAGTCTCTACGGCCTCAGTTCTCTTCTGTCTTTCTCTTTCTCTCCACTCTCTCTCTCTCTCTCTCTCTCCACCCGGAATGCTGCCTGCAGGACAAGAATGGGATCGTCCTGCGCAGGCGCACTGGATCCAGGGATGATGTTGGCACTTGGAAAACTGTCGCATGGCAATGCAAAAAAAAAAAAAGAAATGTCGGTGTGTATCATTGGTGTGTATAACTCGACATCTACCGACATCTACTGGACACTTGGGGGTCTGTGATTTGTGCACAGTGTAATGGGAGTTTCCACCAGATTTGGACTCAAACTGTTGCATACAGAAAGATACGACCACAACAACAACAACAACAACAACAACACATATTAGATGTAACACACACTCTGACTTTTATTTATCCTCTACTTCATGTTTTTTTTTGTTTTTGTTGTTGTTTTTTTACATTTATCCTTTGATATTGCAATAAATTGTTATTAATTGTTTTTTATTTGTTTGTTTTATTGACACAACAAACTTTAAATAATTATTTATTGTTTTCTTTCATTTACATGCATGTTCTTTTTAAATATCTATATATTGTAATTTGCTTAATGAATTGTATATGTGTATGTATATATATGTTTTTGTTTTTATTTTGTTCTTTTTTTTAATTTGGATTTATCAGTGAATTGACGCTTTAGCAATATTGTTCACCTGACAGTCATGCCAATAAAGCAAATTGAATTGAATTGAATTGATAAAAATGAGGATTTTAAAGCTGCAGTAGGCAGAACGTTTTTGGCATCATTGGGCAAAAAAATTCATAATAACCTTTCGGCATATTGTAATTCAAGTATTCTGAGAGATAACTAAACTTCTGCACCTCCTCATGGCTCTGTTTTCAGGCTTTAAAGGTCCCATATTGTAAAAAAAAAGTGAGATTTTCATGTCTTTTATATTATAAAGCAGGTTTAAGTGCTTTATAAATACTGTTAAACTATCAAAACGCTCAATATATGGAGAAATACACACAGCCCGTATGCAGAAATTGTGCATTCGAAACAAGCCGTTAGGATTTCTGTCCATTTGTGATGTCACAAATATACAATATTTAAACCATTTTACGGTTTTAAATGTGACCATTCTAAATGTGTCCCAGTTTATTTCCTGTTGCAGTGGATGTGAATAACATCAGTTGACAGGAAGTAAACATGGACCCAAGCTGTTGCCTAGCAATGCAGTTCCGTTACAGTTCCATTGAAATGCATTAAAACGGAGCATTTCAGACAGAGGGTAAATACAGCTATATTCAGGCAGAGAGTATGAGGAAAATAAAGTTGTTTTTTTTAGCATTACAGCATGTAAACATGTTCTAGTAGAAACACAAAATACAAGTATGAACCTGAAAATGAGCACGATATGGGACCTTTAAAACCTACTGCTCTACTGTCAAGATATAGTGACCGTTTTATGAAAATAACTTTGTTTAATCATATTTGCTCCATTTCTACCCACTGTAGCTTTAAGGGTTCAGTGTCAGGGATATATTCCTGGTCGCCCCAAAAAAACATTGTTCACATAAACGGTACATCAAGTAGCTAATTGTTTCTATTTCAATCAAATTATGTATAAAATCTAAATTACAAAAGGACCCCAGACCACAAACACAGCCCATTGAGTCAGAGACTAGTGTCCCCACAACACAAACTAGTTTTCATTAGGTTGTGACTGGCTCTGGTTCTTCTCTTTTAGTTGTTCCACAAAGCAGAACAAAATGATTTGGCAATGCTGCTTTCAGCCGTTACGCTCCAAAACCACTGGAACAGCCTTCTAGAGGATCTGACCAGAGCTGAAAATATTGATATTTTTAAACGTAAACTAAAAACCCATTTATTTAGTCTGGTTTTCAATGTGGTGTTTTACAATTTTAATGATTTTATTATTTATACTATTTTATACTCTATTTTACTCATGTTTTATCAACATTTTACTACTTTGAGTAACTGTTGATCATTGATATTTTATTGCTTGTAAAGCACTTAGAAGTGCATTTGATTTATTCGAAAGGTGCTGTATAAATAAAGTTTGATTGATTGACTGATTGATTACGTACCTACGACGACCAGTTTATCTGACAATATTGCATCGATGTCTCACAGTCTCTACTTTGAAAACAGGCCTAAGTGTCACCTAGTTTACTGTACCTGGTATTAAAGAGGGTGAATATATTTATTACCTATTAATGTGAAGCATTAATATACAGTATCAGTCAATATACATCCGTAAGGACCTAAGCCAATACGTTCCATTTGGTTGTGGAAACATGCAAAACTACATTGTTATCATTGCAGAACTTCATATAGGCTACATTGCATACTTTTACTTTTAGTACATACTGCAGCTGCCCTTACAAGTATGAACTATTGTTTGAAGTATGCATACAATTGGGACATACTGCTTTGTCTAACATTGAGCCTTGAACTTTGACCCTCTGGCTCATGTATCTGCTGCAGAGGATTGTGGGTCAGAATAGCCAGAAAAGCATGCTGGCTTGCATACTACAAAATACGACCGAATGCAGCAGGACATCCTGGTATTTTTGGCACACTGCATTTGACATACTAAATAGTATGGTATATGGGTACTAGATCGCAGATTGTGCAGCTGACAGATCTTTTTCACAGCACACATTACAACTCGTCATAGCAGGAAAAGCGTGTGTTACTAATGACATTAACAATGGCTCTGTTCTATTCAAGTGACACATTAAGCCACGATAGTGTGAGTTAGTCAACATGCCCAATACCAGGACCCTGAAACGGAAGCAGCCAACTGGAACTCAGCCATCATTTATTGTATTTACACACACTTTGTGGTGTAAGGTGTGTATGCGAATGCTTTTTTGGTTGCTTGTTCTTCAGAAAAATAACAGGCACAAAAGGACAGCTCAAGAGTATATTCTCACATCATTTATTGTTAAAAATTATAGTTTACATTGTACAAATTTAACCACACTTTCAGACAAGTGTGCATAAAGCAACAAAAAAAAAATGTTACGGTCTGTTTTGCATCAACATTATGGCCCTGTATGACAAAGGAAACGGCCTGCTCCAAGAGTGAACTGCACATTTGCCGTTGTCAAAGAAGTCCAGTCACAGCTGTCGCCCATAAATCCGGCTCACAGATGAGCACCATCCACGGTACTAACTAATGTAATACCCACAATTATGGTGGAAACTTTCATACAAGCGTCTTTTCTCAAATGTAATGTGATTTCCACATACTGAAAGACGCACTGTGATTTCTGATGTATGCTCATGTACTCGTGACAGCCAGAGAACCAAAAGTCCACAATAAAACAGTGAGGACTTTCACTCCGCGTCCTCTTCGGCGGGTTCTTCGCTCTCCGAGTCATCATTGTCCCCGTCTTCCTCCTCCTCTGAGGAGCACTCATCATCTTTCTCTACAGGTGGCAACTTAATGATAATTTCATCATCTCCGTCGCTGTCAGCGGCCGTGGATTTCCTCCTCTCCAGGACTGAGGGGGTACCGATTAGTGTGTCCTGAAATGGAGGAGAGGAGCTCATTAGTCACACATGCTCATTCTAGATTTGTTTAGTTCCACGTTTTTCCCCTTGAATCTTTGCAGCTTTAATCTTCACTTGAATTAATACAGTATGTTGGTACATGGGTTTTATCGCGCAGCCACCAAAAGACGCTTGCAATAAGCTTAACGCACCACAGTACTGTAGGCACAGTATTCTGACCCCAGATCACTGGTACACCAGGGGTCATTTTCAGTCTGTGCCAAAACTAAATAGAACATTAGGGTTGGCCTTACATTACTACATGTAGACTCATCCAAGGAATCGGAGGACTTTTTCTTCTGGGGCACCTGGGCAGCCTGGAAAAGCAAAGAGAGAGGTTAACATGATGCCACCAAAAGAAAGTATAGATACTAGTAGAGTAGCTCTACAATGTTGAACTCCATGTTTTGATCGGAAGAGGATGCCAATTATCACGGCTCACATGACATTTCAGTCCAGTCGCACAGCAGTTTGTGAAATAGTCATGAAATTGATTTTATTGATTAGTGGACATGGACACAAATTTGAGATTTTTTTTGCGATGGTCAGCACAAAATCAATTCATATGTAATCCACATAATTGTGAACCGAGAAGTATAAAGAGCAGTGCGAACATTTACTTATATTGTTAATGTGAGGGCAAAGTGCATTTCTAAGGTTGACTGTTTTCATTCTAGGGATGACTTTTTGTTTTTAAGTTCCTATCTCAATCTCAAAACACTTACAAATCCAGGGAAGTCGTAGTCGATGCCGTGCGCTGCCAGTCTCTTGCGGAGCTTCGCTTCTTTCCGCAGGAGTTTGCCCTTCATCTTGGTGACCTGCTCTTCTGTGTGGGTCCTGTTGTAGCGTGCAACAGCAGGAAGGGTGGGTTTTTTAAATCCTCTTTGGGAGCCGACAAACAGCTTCTGATGCACATTCTCTGGTGGAATCACGTTACCTGTTAAACAGCAAGAGGTGATGATATTGCAGCAATTTACATTTACAGTGAGTAAATCATTATCTAACAAAAGTGTTAAAAATAGGCATAAAATAATATCTGTACTGTGATCATTTTGTAAATAGATCTTAAAAATTCACTAACACTATAAATCAAGACAGGTCCCATTCTAGTATCATGGCACTGACAGGATCTACTAGACCATTTCTTATCCGATTTAACCCATGTTTAACATGCTGGTAATTAACTTGTACATGACCAATACTCACATTTGATGAGTCTCTCTCCCATGAGGTAATTGTTCATGGTCTCTGCAACGATTCTGGCTACTTCATCACATTCAAACTCTACAAATGCATAGCCTTTACTTCCACCTGTCTGAGACAATGACAAACAGAAAAAATATTATATTAATTAGTTTCACATCGTAAGTGTACATTTGATTTATGCCAATCTGACTTCCATTTTAAATGTATTTCCATTGAATGCTTTTATACTGCAGATTATTCTAGTTGTCCTCTAGTTGTCCTTGTGCTTTTGTAGGCACATGGGTTTTATCGCTCTGCCAATGGGTGAGCAGGTGATAAGCTTAACGCGCCGCAACACTTTAGGCTCAGTTATCTGACTTCAGACCACTGATACATCTGAGATCATTTTCAGACTGAGCCAAATTTCAGCCTACAATGTGGAAATCAACTGAATTAGGCTCTGTAGGGTTAGATGTGTCGGACACGTTTGTGTATTTCATCCGTGTTACCTTTTTACTCCTGGACAGCCGCAGCCTCAGGACTTTCCCAAACTGTTCGAAGTAAGATTTGAGCTGAGGTTCAAACAGCCCATGTGGAAGGTGACTGACATAAACCACTCCAGGGGCCAAACGCCCCCCCTGTAAAAAATAAATAATAAAAATTACAATAAAACAAGAGGACAGAGTTACATAGAAGATAAATTAACACTTGTGCATTGTGTAATGTCAAGCAGGAATCAGTTATGCATGTATTTTATGATTGCACAGTTCAACTATAAGCAGATACGGGCTACTTCTAAATTATACTGGATGTGTTTTAATGGGTATATTACATGTACACAAAGTGAGACAGGCCTTTTTTTTTCCCATTGTAGACATTTTTGTCATATCACAGGTGTAAATAATAAAAGTAATGATGACCATTAAGATGCTTCTTTCACGCTGTCCTGACTTACTGGGGCCAACATTCATGTCATCAGTGCTTGCTTTAAAGTGGCAGAAGGCAGAATATTTTTGGCATTATTGGGCAAAAATTCCATAATAACCTTTAAGCATATTGTAACTCAAGTGTTCTGAGAGAAAACTAGACTTCTGCACCTCCTCATGGCTCTGTTTTCAGGCTTTAAAAAAATCTAGCCCGTGACGGGAGACTTTGACCAATCACAGGCCATTTCAGAGAGAGAGAGAGCGTTCCTATTGGCTGTGCTCTGACTAGTGGGCGGTGCTTGGTAATTCCCCAACTGATCTCAATATGGCTAGATAACTAGACTTCTGCATCTCCTCGTGGCTCTGTTTTCAGGCCTTAAAAAATCTGGGCTGTGAAGACTTCAACCAAAAATAACTTTTTGTAATCATATTTGCTCCATTTCTACCTACTGCAGCTTTAATGTCTGCAGTAAAAAAAAGGGCATTATTGTCCTCCCCTAATATAAATATATATATATATATTTTAATTAATTTATACCTAGATTATTTAAGCAAGCAGCAAACAAAAAGATTATGAATATTATGAATAGTTATTTGGTTCCCAGAACAATTATATATTATTATTATTATTATTATTATTATTATTATTTTATAACAATTATATTATTTCACAAACTGTATTTTGGTTACTATTTGTGCTATAATTGTTATATATTAGTTTAATATTACTTATTATGTAATGTATAAAGATCTAAAAAAATAAAATATATATTATATTTATTATTATTATTAAATGTATTTTATTTATGTATTAGTTAATTTGACAGGAACAATACATAAGCATGGTTACACTGAATTAAAGTGTATCCCACGCAAGGTAGAGGACTTCTAGCCAGAGCTGATATACAGCTCTTATCCCTGGTTAGCTTAGCCTCAGACAGACACGAGTCACGCTTCATGGCCTCTGTTTGTGCTTTGGGCCTGTAGCAAAGTCTGTGACCCTGTCGAATAAAAACACTATGATGGAGCCAACATTTTAATTACCAGACTATTATGTGGCTAAATTATGTGGCTAAGAAGTTCAACACTGACGTTACTAGACCATGCTACAGAAGGGCCCTGCAGGCACCAGAGCTAACATTTCTATTTAGGTAATACAAACCGACAGGTTACTGAATAATCTGTAACACTTTGTTACACTTTGTAAGTCAGAATATATACTGTTGAATAAACTAAACAACAGCAGCCTCGTGTCATGGGTTATGGCTTCACGCTGGTCTGATGGTTTGATGTGAACCTGCTGTACCTTGCTGGCTGTGTTCTTCTTCGCCTCCTGCATCTTCTTCTTGAACTCGGACTCTTGTTTGGGGTTCAGAGCCAGCAGCTGTTTAGCCGGCTTGGGAGCCGTTTCTGCTTTACTTTCAGTCATTTTGGATTTAATTAATGATACGAGACATATAGTGCAGAATGAAAACACGCCGTCAGTCAACTACGATGCATCTACGAACCACGCTGGCTTCTTCATCCGGTTGACCATGTGGTGCTGACAGACAGAGAGATGCGGAGGGAAGGTCTGGCTGTTCTGTCTACAGCGGTGAGAGTGAAACAGCGCCACCAACAGGTGTGGAGGATTAGACCATCAAGGCAAGGCAGCTCTATTTGTAGAGCACATTTCAGCAACAGGTCAATTCAAAGTGCTTTACATAAACATTCAAGAACATTCAAGACAAAGTGCAAAAGAACATTAAGACATTTTAAAAACAGTTATAAAAACATTAAAAATTAGAAAATAAAAACAAGCTAAAAATAAAAGCTAGGATAGAAGCTAAAATAGAGTAATAAAACACAAGAGTAAAAGCTCTAGTGCAGTATAAGATCATTATCTGGTTTAATAAAAGGCAGCAGCAGCAAACAAGAAAGTTTTAAGCTTTGATTTAAAAGAACTCATGGTTGGAGGTCCTGCAGGTTTCTGGGAGCTTGTTCCAGATATTTGGTGCATAAAAACTGAACGCTGCTTCTGCATGTTTAGTTCTGACTCTGGGGACATTAAGCAGACCTGATCCAGATGACCTGAGCTGTCTGGATCAATGGGCTCACATACAGATAAAATGTGTGGAAGCCCTTTTCTGCCACTTGAAACAAAACCACTGGGCTACTTAAAGCTGTAGTTGGTAGAAATGGAGCAAAATATTATTTTAAAAAGTTATTTTTATAAAACAGTCACTACATAATGGGTCCTCCGGTGTCCTCCGATGCTCCTAAGGGCATTTCAAGATTCAAGATTCAAGATGTTTATTGTCACGCCAGTTATATAAGTACAATCATGTGAAATGCTTTTTGCCGTCCATCTGCCGTCTATGAGCAGCTGTCAGTCACTCGTAAACTCCAATCAAACAGTCAAACTAGGCAGCGCTGATCAAATATGACTCAATATTCTGTTACTGTAATGCCGATGTCTATTTCCTCAAATGTTTTCAGAAACATCTTGTGGTGTACTGTTCAGCTGTAAAAGGTTTACACAGATCGGCCATGTTTAGATCAGTTGAAGAAATACCAAGCACCGCCCACCAGCCGGAGCACAGCCAATAGGAATGCTCTCTCTCTCTGAAATGATTTTTTTAAAGCCTGAAAACAGAGCCATGAGGAAGTGCAGAAGTCTATAGTTTTCTCTCAGAACACTTGAATTACAATATGCTGAAAGGTTATTATATCCAGTCATGCTAAAAACCTTCTGCCTACTGAAGCTTTAAGAATTTGAATTATTAAAGGGACTGTTTGTAACTTTTTAATCGTATAAATGTAGCGGGTCGCCACACATGTGCGCTCGCATATGCGCATTCGCATGTGGCCGCTGCCTCTCTTCTTCTGCCTGCCTGCCTTCACTCAGACAGCGTGCGTGTTCTCGCTCAGCTCGCTCCACGTGAACGCGCGCTCACTCCACACTGCAAAAGAGTTAGTTTAGCTCTGAGAATATCTAGTGAATGTACAGTGGACATTTGTGCAGAAATAAATGCTGCAGCTCCTCCAGACCAACAGAGGTTTCCCGTGTCTTGTGAAGTGACGGAGCACCACAAACGAGTTACGTTATCGTCTCGTTACCAACCGGGTGCCGGTGTCTCCCTGCTCTCTCCGGCTGCGGGCGGCAAGAGCAGGGAGACACGCTGCAGAGCTCCACTGCATCAGCCTGCGCTGAGGCAGGAAAAGCCAACACTAGGATCAGATCTAAATCATGTTCATGGAGAGACCTTCGTCTGGTCAGCTAACATTACTGCCAAGCAGCTGAAATATAGAGTGATATTGTGCTTTTAGCTGACGTGTGTCTCCTCACTGTTTTGAGCGATGCTCGTTCAGGTCTATTTAGAGCGAGCAAGCGCGAGCCCGATGCTGACTTTCGTTGATTTCACGGCCGCAGGTGTCGCTGTTAAGAAGCATTTCTGAAAGTTACAAATAGTCCCTTTAAGTCATCTTCTATGACTCATCCCCTAATTATAAAATAGTATCTCGTAATTGGGATTTATTATTTCCTCTATGTATGGGTCTGTATTGCCTATATTCCCATTAAAATATTTGCACAATGCACAATTAATATATGTCCCTATGGTATTGTAATTCACAACATGAAGGCTATATAGCCTTTGAATTTCATTTCTTTTTTTCATTTTATTTGTTTCATTGAAATATTTCTTGACTATGTATCTGAGATATCTCACTATTAGATAATGGGACATGTTTAATGCGATCTTCTTGACTTATTATCTCTAATAAGTAAAACTATAATATATATAATAATAATAATTATTATTATAATATACCATCTTGTGAGTATGAATTAATAGCACACAACTATAAGATATTGTGTCATAATCATTAGATAATATTCATAATTATGATTTAAAAAAAAACACTTATTAATGAGGCTTAATTGTATAGTGGATTTTTTATTTTTTTTCAAAAAGTGGAAATGGATTTCCATCAAAAAGATCAGACAAATAACAAATTCAAAAATAAACACACACATACACTAAGAAAAAAACAAACCTGGAGGTTAATTTGAATAACAATGCTGCTGTACAGCATTCACACAATTAATTAGCCTCCTTCGTATGTGTCGACTGGAATAATGTTCCAGGACAAAAGAAGCAAAGGGAAGGAGGATCAGAAGAGGAGGTGGAGAAAGTAAAAACAAGGGGGTGGAGTGTTTACCCGTAAAATATGAGGCGAGACACACATCAGATAGAGATCAGCAGTGCACACAGCAACATCGGTGGCTCTGAACTCATGACATGGCAACAAAAATCATCTATTTCACAGTGAATGGGAGACCAGAGCAGGCTGAGTTCCCTGTGGATTGCCCTGCCCAGGATGTCAAAGGTAGGAGCACTATTTAAAGTTATTTATATCAGTAAAGCATTTAAGGTATGTCTGGGTGCATATGCATACACACATATCCACATGTGCAATTATAGTGTATGAAAATTTACATCTGTGACATCCGTGATATGATCCATTTTTATCATAATGTACATTTGACAAACTTCTCCCATGTTTACCATGATTCTACACTTATTGGAAGAAGGTAAATATAATGTGAATATCTGATATATTATTTAGTTGTAGCTTATTAACAGATTCAATGACAGACAACCATTCAAACAGCTTTTTGAAAACAATCTTGATATCAAGTAAGTCTTATTGGATCAAATGCACAGTCAGTCATTACACCAGCAGATGGAAAAACTGTATAAGTGTTGTGGAGGTTGTCTGAGCTACAGACAGCGATACAGCTGCCACTGACAGCTCCTCACTGGTCTCACAGGTCGGGGGCTTTGTCTAGCAACTGGCTTCACATGTTCTTAATGTTTGAAATGGCGAGGAAGGCAAAAAAAAACAACTTTATTGAAGATCTCATATATAATGTTAATGAGCTCGGAGTTGTTTGTTATTTGAGTGCGCATGCCTCTGTGGCAGTCTATATAAAAGTGGTACCATTTTCTCCAGCAAACTTTATAAAGGGCTCATAAGCTGTAACTAAATGCTTTTATTAATGTCAATCAATCATTTACAAATGCTTATTGATCAGTAATAAGCCATTATCAAGAACATTATTTTGGTCCTTTATATCTGGTAATAATGCAAATAATGTATAATAAATGCTCACACGGTCTCATTAGTCAAAGGAATTTTGCACAACCTGGCAACTCAAATGTTGTTTTTGTTATAATTATAATTGATAATTAAATAATTGATCTATAAGGCTTTAGTGCATTATTCATTAACAACTGATAAATGGTAAATGGACTTGCACTTATATACTGTAGCGTCTTTCTAGTCACTCAACCACTCAAAACGCTTTACACTACATGTCAGCATTCACCCATCGCACACACATTCACACACCGATTGGCAGAGGCTACCAGCCATGCCAACCTACCCATCAGGATTCAAACACTCATTCATACACTAATGGCACAGCCTTCAGGAGCAATTTGGGGCTCAGTATCTTGCTCCAGGATACTTCGACATGTGGACTGGAGGAGTAGGGAATCAAATACCGACCTTCCGATTGGTGGACGACCTGCTTACAGGGCTTTCCAGCCACACCCCATGGTCTTCCCTATAATAGCAAATAATTTCTCAGAGCATGGTGTGAAATGAAGGGCTCACCGTTCTTTTCAGATCTGTTCCGCTCTGCAGCCGAGGCAGGACCTCATGACATCCTGAAGCTGTACAACCCCAAAGGCAACATCATCAACATCTCCCCAAGTCTGGAGTCCAACGCCCCAAACTCCTACTACAAACTGGAGGTGGTGGCCGCCGACTGCAACAGTGAGCCGTTAGGTATCTTTAACTTTGCACAATGGAAATCGCAGTGCTTGGGCTTATTTAAAAGTTGTTGACAGACAGTCTCCCTCTTTTCTTGTCATTTCAGGTGCAGAGCTTGCCGGTGCACTAGGATTTGACCTCTGCTCTATGGAGAAAAGGTAGGCAAGGTGGGAAATAAGGGAAACAGAACATACTTTTTATGTGCAGTTTTAATAAAAAAAGTTTTTGTGCATTATACTACTAACAAGGGCAAGACTTTGATACGCTGAACAACACAGAGCAAAGATTTAAATGAATGTGTGGTGTGTGTGATCTCAGACTGCAGGGCCTGGAGAAGAAAATCCTGATCGAGGCCAGTGAGACTCCTGCAGTTGTGTATGAGATGAAGAAACAGGTGGATTCTTTCCGGGAGAAACTAGAGGTACAGACAAAGCACACGATGGCGTTAAAGCTACTCAGGGAAAACAACATGGAAGTTATTAAAGCTTCAGTAGGCAGAACGTTTTTGGCATCATTGGACAAAAAAATCCATAATAACCTTTCAGCATATTGTAATTCAAGTGCTTTGAGAGAAAACTAGACTTCTGCACCTCCTCATGGCTCTGTTTTCAGGCTTTAAAACATCTAGCCTGTGATGGGAGACTTTGGCCAATCACAGGTCATTTCAGAGAGAGCGTTCCTATTGGCTGTGCTCTGGCTGGTGGGCGGTGCTTGGTATTTCCTCAACTGATCTCAACATGGCTGCCAGGTCACAAACTTTCTTAATTTACAGCTAAACAGTACACTACAAGATGTTTCTGAAAACATTTGAGGTGGGAAATAGACATTACAGTAACAGAATATTGATTCATATTTGATCAGCGCTGCCTAGTTTGACTGTTTGATCGGAGTTTGCGAGTGATTGACAGCTGCTCAGAGACGGCAGGCTCCAGATCAGCTCTGACTCTCTTCTACCCACTGAAGCTTTAATATGAAAATTCAACAACCTCAACCTCATTTCCAGCATTAGCAGCCAGCTATTTTCAGATCATGTGTAATTGCCTATTTGTTGAAGGGTCAATCTGGGGATTTGATGTGATGAACGATGTTCTGCTCCAACCTCCAGCCTCTGCTGACTGGATTTATTTTCAGAGTGTGGAGCATCTGAGCTGGCTGGGATTGTTTAAAGACCTGTCAGAGGGAACACACAAGCCCTCCCCATTCTACCACAAGAGAACCCTGCATAAAACCAGGAAGGAGTGCGAGCATGTACGGGAAAAGTTTCTTCAAATGAGGCACGTTCACACGCAAAACTCCTCCTTATATTATATGTTTTAATATCTAGTAATCACTGAAGGGGACATATCATGAAAAAAAACTCCCTTTTTCAGTGCTTGTGCACATACATTTGGGTTATTATAGTAAACTGTAAATTATTTAACGAAAAAGAAAATAAGCAGTGAAAAATATTGTATAAAAACTGAAACTAAATAAAAATTATATTCTTTAAGAAATACTAAAACTAAACTGAAACGATATTGCCTCGTTAAAAAATGAATAAAACTTAAATAAAAATGAACGTAAATTAATTTTAGTTTTTTAGCTAAAATATAAAATTAAATTAAATTAAATTAAATTTAAAAAAGAGATAGGAGTACAGTAGTACAGTAGGAGAAAAATTATGTGTCTTTTGAACATTAAAGTATGTAAACATGAACATGATATATCCCCTTTAATGCTTATGTTGTCACCTTTGCAGCTCCCTGGAGGTCTCAGTGGAAGTGAGGCAGTACTTAAAGACCCCAACCTTTGATAACTGGTACGTTTCGACTTGGCCAGTATGAATCTGGAAATGTTTTAATGTCACCTGCAGCATTAATGTTCATCACCATGATGTGCTAGGTGTCCTTATGCCTGTATGATCACAAACAAACAAACAAACAAACAAACAAACAAACAAACAAACAAACAAACAAACAGTGCACCTGTTTCCTCAGTGAACAGACAGTGAGGCAGACGGTCAGCTAATGACAGTCGTGCCCGACAAGCACCTCTGATGCACTTCTGAAGAGGATGGGAGACGTCACCCATTTCTTCTGATCGACACACTCATCTCAATATGAATAGGCCTGCAGAGGGCTCACAAATCAAAAGGTCTTTGTTAAAAGGCTTAATCAACAAACCATGTTTGAAGTGGGCTTCATGGGGAGGAAGTGCATGCTGAATTCAGTAAGGCTCGGTCATCATTTCATTTGTCCGAAAGCTTTTAAAGCAAGCCCACAATGGTGGCGGAGGATAGATATGCGTTTATGCACAGGCTACAGAATGAGAACTGAAGCTCGGGGCGTCACATAATCATAATAAATTAGGAATCCTTTGAAACCCTGATAACATATGCTTTTCTTTGCTTCCTGCTATGTGGGCATAGAGGTATTATTAGGCTGGAATTATTCTACATTTTTGTTGTTGTCAAGAAATCCCATGAAAAAAACAATAATGTGTTAGTCTGTATTTCAACACTTATGACTTCCCTACCATGTCTGTGGCACTCAGCCCCAAGCCATTCCATTCCCACTCAACACATACATCTTTAATAATAATAATAATAATAATAATAATAATAATACAAAATAATACAAAATATATAGCTATTTTTTAAAAAAAGGTTCAGCAATTTTCTGAAACAGCTGGGCACTGTTTTTAGCAAACATTAGAGAACTAAATAG